>JACCID010000329.1:0-109442 GCA_018906775.1 Sycophila sp. Sp_5 | reverse complement strand
GACAAGATTATAATTTTTTTTTAATAAAACAAGTTTAAAATAAAACATGAATATGAAGAAATAATATACTTACAAACTTGCGTTCTTACAGAAGGGTCTGATAAACGGTCATTAAATTTTGAAATTCTTCGAACAGAATAAAGAGGAAAACTGTGGCACAGAAAGGCGGATATTTCTTCTTTGTCTCATTTTCTTCCAACTGCAAGGCAGCGACCGACTTTTTTTGGCGGTTGCTAAGTCCGCATAAATTCCTTCTTACGCCTCAACATTATTTAATATTAATTTCGTCAAAAACATAAATTAATAACTGTAAAAAAATAATTATAGGTTAGGTTTAGTGATTCAATTAATAACTTAACTTGCAATAGTGATATCCAGCAATAGCACCTTCCTTTCAAATCTCCAGCAACACGGCCGCAGCGTCAGAGTTATATTTATATGACACTTTCTTCCTAAATATTAATTTATAACAATTAAATGCACTAATTGTTGCAGCGACGAAGACCTTGCACATAATATCGCGCAATTCAATGGCGCCGCCTATCACCAGAGTAATCATGTTTTCGTAAACTAACGTGGATCACTGTAAGACATCTTACGCACGTCTGTATAGTGGATAACAATTTTCTATCCAAAAAAGTAACATCCTTTAGATACCTAATTAGCTGTCACTTTTTAGTGACACAAAAGAGTTAACATTTATAAAATCGTAACGTATCTCTTTGGATTAACAATATTATATCTAAAATATGGTGACACTTGGACATCATTAAGTGGTTACGTTTTCGTCACCCAATCATGAATACTTTAAGATGTTTTACGTACGTCTGTATTACAGATAACAATTTGTATCCAAAAAAATGATAACATTTAATTATCTGATTACGAGTTACTTTCTTGTGCCTAAGAAAGGGATAACTTTTATATATCGTAAACGTATCTCTTTTGGATTAACAGTATTATATCTAAATACATATGGTGACACTTGGACATCATTAGTGCGTGGTTACGTTTTCGTCACCCAATCATGAATAACTTTAAGATGTTTTACGTACGTCTGTATTACAGATAACAATTTATATCCAAAAAATGATAACATTTAATTATCTGATTACGAGTTACTTTCTTGTGCCTAAGAAAGGGACAACTTTTATATATCAATTGAATGTTCAATTTTAATAACGTTTTGATATCATAAAAAGAGTTACCAATACGATATTAATTTCCGCATATTGAATCAAATTGATAACTTTCTGTTATCCTCTTTGCATTTCCAAATGATAACTAGAAATAGTCACAAATGGACATCCAAAAAGGCATCATGTGCTGGCTGGACAGTTAGCGCTTTTTGTGTATTTAGTAAACCTGCAAATTTAATTCATACCACATTTTTTTAAAAAAGTCGCACTGAATGCATGAACTGTCTATTGTAAGCTCTGCGACGAACAATACATACATTTAGTACATCTAGAGAAGAGTACTTTGTGAGTCAATTAGTTCTTAGATGGATTTTAAGCATATGATATTGTATTATTTTTATATTTTTCACGATACAATGTACTAAATATTTCAAAAGATTTTTTCAATGCATCCCAGTGGCTATTCATTGATTTAGTTCGATAAATTTACAATTAATTTTTTAAAACGCAGTTTTAGAAATGTGAAACGCGGAATGAACCGCTGAGCAGCTTAACCGAATTAAAAAAAAATTAATTTTTCCTATTAATTTTTATTAATTAAATATACCCAATGTAGTTCTTATTCTGTTAAAACTAAGCGGTATTAGTATCAAATTAGTAATTATTATTTATTATTTATTTGTTATTTATGTGCATCATGTCAAACCTTTTGAAATTAAAACTTAAAAATCTACAAAATTTACATGCAACACACGTTGTGTTTCATCTACATTAATAAAAGTATTGATATTTAAAATTAATTATATTTAAAGAAGTAATTTTGTTTTAAATTACAGTTAATAGTTTTACTTACCGATGAAATTTTCAACAACTTCCAGTAAGCTCTAATCGGTTAGATATTTGTATATAAAAACGTCCATTTAAAAAATTACTTATACACGGTGTTCAAAAAGTAACTGGCACGACCAGTATACCCGTGTTCAGAATAACATTCTAAGCACGTTTTCCCTTTTGGCATAATTCGTAATTTTGGCTAATTATCGAGTTATGGTCAATCAAAAACTTCGATAATTAGCCAATCAGCGCGCGGATAGGCGCTGGTGGGCGGGGCTTTTGCCAGCGGGGAGAGCGGCTTGGGCGTGGCGCTGCCTCATCGTGCCTCCCCACTTCGCGGGCCCGTCAGCACACGGACACGAACGCACACTCGCGCGGTACCGCCGGGAGTGTGCGTGCGTGAGTTCGGAGCAGTCAAGACGCAGGGGTCTGTCGGTTGTATGCTTATCCCTCGGGGATTTGTAGGTTTTCAGGTCCCCGAGGGAGAAGCAAGCGAGTGCCCGCTTTTGCCCGATTTTTGCTGTAACGGGCAAAGGCGGGCACACGGCGGGCTTCTCCCTCGGGAATCAGCATGTGTTCAGATCCCGAGGGAGAAGCAAGCGAGTGCCCGCTTTTGCCCGATTTTTGCTGTAACGGGCGAAGACGGAAACACGGCGGGCTTCTCCCTCGGGAATCTGCATGTGTTCAGATCCCCGAGGGAGAAGCAAGCGAGTGCCCGCTTTTTGCCCGATTTTTGCTGTAACGGGCAAAGGCGGGCACACGGCGTGCTTCACCCTCGGGAATCTGAACACATGCAGATTCCCGAGGGAGAAGCAAGGGAGAGAGTGCGGCCGCTTCAGCACGTTATTTACAGAAACGGGCTAAAGCGTCCGCCTTCATTCGCTTTAGCCCGTTACGTCCAAAAAACGAGCTAAAGCGAGCGCATTTTCCCGCTTCTCTCCCGGGGATTTGTAAGTGTTCAGATTCCCGAGAGAGAAGCGAAAGAATGCGGCCGCTTCTCTCACGGGGATCTGAACACATGCAGATTCCCGAGGGAGAAGCAAGGGAGAGAGTGCGGCCGCTTCAGCACGTTATTTACAGAAACGTGCTGAAGCGGCCGCCTTCATTCGCTTTAGCCGTTACGTCCAAAAAGGGGCTAAAGCGAGCGCATTTCCCGCTTCTCTCTCGGGAATCTGAAAACGCGCAGATTCCCGGAGAGAAGCGGGGAATGCGCTGGCTTTAGGCCGTTTTTTGACGTGACGGGCTAAAGCGGCCGCATTCTATCGCTTTTCTCTCGGGGATCTGCGCGTTTTCAGATCCCCGGGAGAGAAGCGGGAAATGCGCTGGCTTTAGCCCGTTTTTTTCGACGTAACGGGCTAAAGCGGGGCCGCATTCTTTCCGCTTTTCTCTCGGGGATCTGCGCGTTTCAGATCCCCGGGAGAGAAGCGGGAAGATGCGCTGGCTTTAGGCCGTTTTTTCGACGTAACGGGCTAAAGCGGCCGCATTCTTTCGCTTTTCTCTCGGGGATCTGAAAACGCGCAGATCCCCGGGAGAGAAGCGGAGAATGCGCTGGCTTTAGGCCGTTTTTTCGACATAACGGGCTAAAGCGGCCGCATTCTTTCGCTTTTCTCTCGGGGATCTGAAAACGCGTTTTCAGATCCCCGGGAGAGAAGCGGGGAATGCGCTGGCTTTAGGCCGTTTTTTCGACGTAACGGGCTAAAGCGGCCGCATTCTTTCGCTTTTCTCTCGGGGATCTGAAAACGCGCAGATCCCCGGGAGAGAAGCGGGGAATGCGGCCGCTTTAGGCCGTTTTTTCGACATAAAAAAACGGGCTAAAGCGGCCGCATTCTTTCGCTTTTCTCTCGGGGATCTGAAAACGCGCAGATCCCCGGGAGAGAAGCGGGGAATGCGGCCGCTTTAGCCCGTTTTTTCGACATAACGGGCTAAAGCGGCCGCATTCTTTCGCTTTTCTCTCGGGGATCTGCGCGTTTTCAGATCCCCGGGAGAGAAGCGGGGAATTTCGCCGTTTTTTCGACGGGGAATAACGGGCTAAAGCGGCCGCATTCTTTCGCTTTTCTCTCGGGGATCTGAAAACGCGCAGATCCCCGGGAGAGAAGCGGGGAATGCGGCCGCTTTAGCCCGTTTTTTCGACATAACGGGCTAAAGCGGCCGCATTCTTTCGCTTTTCTCTCGGGGATCTGAAAACGCGCAGATCCCCGGGAGAGAAGCGGGGAATGCGGCCGCTTTAGCCCGTTTTTTCGACATAACGGGCTAAAGCGGCCGCATTCTTTCGCTTCTCTCTCGGGGATCTGAAAACGCGCAGATCCCCGGGAGAGAAGCGGGGAATGCGCTGGCTTTAGCCCGTTTTTTCGACGTAACGGGCTAAAGCGGCCGCATTCTTTCGCTTTTCTCTCGGGGATCTGAAAACGCGCAGATCCCCGGGAGAGAAGCGGGGAATGCGCTGGCTTTAGGCCGTTTTTTCGACATAACGGGCTAAAGCGGCCGCATTCTTTCGCTTTTCTCTCGGGGATCTGCGCGTCAGATCCCCGGGAGAGAAGCGGGGAATGCGCCGGCTTTAGGCCGTTTTTTCGACGTAACGGGCTAAAGCGGCCGCATTCTTTCGCTTTTCTCTCGGGGATCTGAAAACGCGCAGATCCCCGGGAGAGAAGCGGGGAATGCGAGCCCGTTTTTTCGACATAACGGGCTAAAGCGGCCGCATTCTTTCGCTTTTCTCTCGGGGATCTGCGCGTTTAGATCCCCGGGAGAGAGGCGGGGAATGCGGCCGCTTTAGCCCGTTTTTTCGACGTAACGGGCTAAAGCGGCCGCATTCTTTCGCTTTTCTCTCGGGGATCTGAAAACGCGCAGATCCCCGGGAGAGAAGCGGGGAATGCGGCCGCTTTAGCCCGTTTTTTCGACATAACGGGCTAAAGCGGCCGCATTCTTTCGCTTCGGGGATCTGCGCGTTTTCAGATCCCCGTGCGTTTTCAGATTCCCGGGAGAGAAGCTAAAGCGGCCGCAAAAATCTGCGCGCAGATCCCCGAGAGAAAAGCGATAGAATGCGGCCGCTTCTCTCCCGGGGATCTGAAAACGCGCAGATCCCCGAGAGAAAAGCGAAAGAATGCGGCCGCTTTAGCCCGTTACGTCGAAAAAAACGGGCTAAAGCGGCCGTATTCCCCGCTTCGCTCCCGGGGATCTGCGCGTTTTCAGATCCCCGAGAGAAAAGCGATAGAAGGCGGCCGCTTTAGCCCGTCACGTCAAAAAAACGGGCTAAAGCGGCCGCATTCCCGCCTCTCTCCCGGGGATCTGAAAAACGCGCAGATCCCCGAGAGAGAAGCGAAAAAAATGCGGCCGCTTTAGCCCGTTACGTCGAATAAACGGCCTAAAAGCCAGCGCATTCCCCGCTTCTCTCCCGGGAATCTGCGCGTTTTCAGATTCCCGAGAGAGAAGCGGGAAATGCGCTTGCTTTAGCCCGTTTTTTGGACGTAACGGGCTAAAGCGAATGAAGGCGGCCGCTTCAGCACGTTTCTGTAAATAACGTTCTGAAGCGGCCGCACTCTCTCCCTTGCTTCTCTCTCGGGAATCTGCATGTGTTCAGATCCCCGTGAGAGAAGCGGCCGCATTCTTTCGCTTCTCTCTCGGGAATCTGAACACTTACAGATCCCCGGGAGAGAAGCGGGAAATGCGCTCGCTTTAGCCCGTTTTTTGGACGTAACGGGCTAAAGCGAATGAAGGCGGCCGCTTTAGCCCATTTCTGTAAATAACGTGCTGAAGCGGCCGCACTCTCTCCCTTGCTTCTCCCTCGGGAATCTGCATGTGTTCAGATTCCCGAGGGTGAAGCACGCCGTGTGCCCGCCTTTGCCCATTGCAGCAAAAATCGGGCAAAAGCGGGCACTCGCTTGCTTCTCCCTCGGGGATCTGAACACATGCAGATTCCCGAGGGAGAAGCCCGCCGTGTGCCCGCCTTTGCCCGTTACAGCAAAAATCGGGCAAAAGCGGGCACTCGCTTGCTTCTCCCTCGGGGACCTGAAAACCTACAGACTCCCGGCGGTACCGCGCGAGTGTGCGTGCGTGTCCGTGTGCTGACGGGCCCGCGAAGTGGGGAGGCACGATGAGGCAACGCCACGCCCAAGCCGCTCTCCCCGCTGGCAAAAGCCCCGCCCACCAGCGCCTATCCGCGCGCTGATTGGCTAATTATCAAAGTTTTTGATTGACCATAACTCGATAATTAGCCAAAATTACGAATTATGCCAAAAGGGAAAAAGTGCTTAGAATGTTATTCTGAACACGGGTATACTGGTCGTGCCAGTTACTTTTTGAACACCGTGTATACTTCCGAATAAATAAATAAAATCAACTCTTAAAGAATTTGCAAACGCTCACGGCATGAATCCCTAACTATACGTGAGAGGTCGAGGCTTTATAACACCAGGTATTGGAGTTAAATCTACTCCACTAGCGAGTGTCAGTAACTCCAAATACATAAGAAGAGGTCAGCTCTTACATGTGAAGTAAGACTAAATCCACTTTTTCCGTGTAGTCACAAACTCACATTATCAAATAATTTTTTTATGGCAAATTGTACTATACAGTACAGTATTTTTTTATAATGCCACTATTTGACCACTTTCCCATACAGTATAGTAGTCTTTACTAGATTATAATCACTTCTCTTAGATTTATCAATGATAAATCGGGTGAAGACGCCACAGATAAGGGAAAAATTTGAAATAATCAATTTTACTAGTCTATTTTAATTTATGTATGATTATGTACATCATATATAACAAAACTAGCATTACAATATGAAGCTTATACTATTAACGTTACATTTCATACACTGGACAAATTTTTGTGGATATATAAAAAATTCTACCTCGGAGTGTCATTTAAGGTAGCTCTATAGATACTCTCTAGTCAGTATAGGTACAAAAATAACTTTTCTTTAAAATTCTTTATTGGCATACAAAACGTATTAAAAAAATATTTTTTAAATTTTTAGCATAATCTGACATATTATTTAGTACTAATTTGTTCGTATAAAGCGTTATTAAAAAAATTTTAAATTGTCAATTTGACTGCGATTCGATGCTGTTATTATACGTGGCAACAGTGTAATGTCTCTCTCCTTTTCTCTCACCTCATTTTTAGCATACCCGACAGAGGTCGTTATGTTATGTTTTGCTATTTATTATTTACTTTCCATATTGTTAACTAGTTAATAATTAAGTCTAATTTTATTATTTTTATTCGATTATAAAAAAAAATAATTTTGCAAAAAAGATTTTTATATAATTTTAATAACCACAACGTGTATTCATGGTTGTTGCCGGCGTAATTCAAACAGTGCGATATTCGCGCCAATTGCATGACCAAGTTGCGACGTTGCCAAATTTCTACTGACTTCAAAAACTAATCATCGAAACAAGATTTTGCTGACTTTAATAATTAATATCTTTTTATTTTACACGGTAATGCACAATAATTTTAATATTTTTCGAAAGCTAGGAAATTTATTTATTAAAACACATTTTTGCTATTTTGCCAGGGATCGTTAAGAATAAAAATTTCTTTCATTTTCTGTCTGTATGAGTAATATTCTCATAAGAGATACTGTTGAGTACCTCAACTTTCAATATTATTATTTATTATTTTTCCACGATAACTGACTCCAATTTTATTTCATTATATTCCGTATATATTCGTGAATATATCTATCAATTATTTATATGATTTGAGAAATATTAAAAAACTATAGAGTTACCTTAAAGATATAGAAAAGAAGAACCAGTAGAGAAATGTTATAAAACAATGAGGAATGGCTTTGAGGCATGTTGCCTCGGTTTACCTTACAATTAATAACATATTGTAAAAGAATGAAATTCATAAACTTTGAAACTTTCCATGTGTAATTTAATTTACTTATCTGTCAGTGACATACAGTAATGATGAGACGAATCACGTTTTTAAAAATCCCCATCCAAGCACTCAGCGCAAGAAATTAATCAGCGGCTCTGAAAACCATAAATAGCGATTCAGAAACCCCGTAGAAACAGCGTGATAGAGGAAGGAGCCGCGTGCTCGCGCGCGTTGGACAATAGATGACAAATTGCTGGACAAGCAAAACGGAGAGACCGCGGCGGCGCTTGGCCAAGTGCACTCGCTCGCATGATTCTCTCATCGATATTACGGAGCTGATATCCCGCAATCTTGCCCGATGATAATGTCAACAGAGGTCTAGACCGCCGGGAAAAATGGCCTATTTCACGGATAATATCTGCCCTTTTTTCGTTTGACTCTTCTCAGCTGTAGCCGGGGATTATTTTATATATAGCCTGCAAATAAAAGGAATCCTGATTGATAGAAACGGGACTCGCTTTCTTGAGTAAGTCAAGTATTTGTCAGCGCAGAAAAAACCTTTATTAATTCGACCTTGTTTTTTGCAATATTAGGAAAATGTTTGCATTTCTTGTGGGAGAGATAAAAAGAAAAAAAAGTTAAGCACAATCAATCGATCAATGTTTTCTAGGGTGATTAAGTTCAACCTTTGACAGTCTAATCCTATTATTTTGTGCTAAAAATGCGATGTATCAAAGAAGATTGAATTTCAATGATAGGATTTCCAGTTTAATGGTTGCAAAACAAAATTATTAACAATAAATTTTGAAAAACGACTACGAATTGTATATTGAGATTATGGAACGCATTTTATTGCGCAAAAAATGAAAGAAGGCATAATTTTTAAATTTAATGGTCGTAAGTTTCTTTTTAAGTAAATATTGTAACAGAGTTACAGATAAAAGAGAAAATGAAAATATAGGGTGAGCCATTTTAATTGATCCACTCAAATAACTTCCGTAATAAAAGGTAAAACAAAAAATTGTTCTTACAAAAATTGTTCGGTACAAACGTCTGTCCGTGCAATTAGTTATGACCTTGAAGTTTACTTTCAAGGTCCTTTGAAAGCAAAGGGATTTTTCGAATCGGAACCCCTATTTTTGACAAGGGATACGGTAAAAGCGGAACATTTTACGTCCGAACCGGTATTTCGAAATTTTTTAGACTCTTAGAATGTTATTTAAATGATAAATTCGAGAAAAATCTGTGTTTTTATGAATATTGAAGGTCGGGGTGTTTTTTTCAAATGGAAAAGGTTACTTTTTACAAAAGGTTCGGATAGAGCGCGAAATTTTACATTCAAAACGGTATTTCGAAATTTTTTTTATGACCTTTAAAAGATCCTTTCAAGGTCAAATGCTAAGAAATTCTGTGTTTGCTATTTAATTGCATTTTCTAATAGAATATTACGACAATATTTCGACCTTGAAAAGATTGCCCTTAAAAAGGTTTACCTTACTTTTAGCGTTACCCAGAAACAACGACGTGGAGGTAGTAACTTCTGTTTGTAAGAATAACTTTTGTGAGCACAATTTTTTGTTTTGCACTTTATCTCGAAAGTTATTTGAGTGAATCAATTAAAATGGTTTACCCTGTATATGCAAATTAAGAAAGATTATAAAACTTAAATGGTTGTGTTATGTCGTAAAAAGAAATAAGTATAGAATAATAAAAAGTAGAGAAATGAATGAAATAATAAACACGACTCTTTTTAGGAAATACCAAAATTCCGTGTGCACCTGCGAGGAAGTGTGAAATGATATAAGAAGTCAAATTAAGGCAATAAGAGAGATGAGGTAGGTCAAGCAATAAGACGTCGATATATTAAAGAAATATTTAGATGTAATTTGTAAATGGATGCTGATAAATATTCGAAAATGGGAACTCACAGAGCGCAGTCGCTTTTCCACATTAAAAAATAAATTATAACTGAATGCTACTCAATATTCGGGGCAGAAAATAGAGATGCACCGAGCCCTAGGAACAAATCACGTACAACCGAAAAATCATCTTACTATTCACACCTGAATTTCCTGGCCGGAAACGACCATACGCTGAGAAAAAAATCTGGTTGACTCAATAGAAAAAAAAACTGTAAATTGAAAACAATGCAATATTTCATTGATTCCATACCAAGTTCCACTGTTGCAATGGCAGATCCACTGTTTCAATATCAAGTTTCATTATTTCAAGGTTAGGACTGTTAAATTAATCGAATTCATGTTAAAACAAATTAATTTATATTAAAACACAGAAAAGGTAGTTTTAAATCAGCTGTATACAAGTTTGTTATTTTAAATATTTTTTGTTATCGCACTAACTTATATTTGCAGGCAAAATGAAAGACAAATTAGTTAAAGCAAGAATACAAGCATTGAATGATAAATTCATTTTACATGATAGATATAGATGACACAGGATATAGATTTTTTGGAATTTGATTATGCATTCCAAGGTTTGAAAATAATCATTCTTATCTAATAGTATTTATTTTATGTGACAAATTATATACGGCAAATAGATAAAGGCGTGACTGCCGAAACATTGGCGAAGTTACCCTTAGAGGTTATCGGACAGATCATCTCAGAGGATAGAGTTGCAGAATTTGTTAAAAAAGAAATGAATATTATGCTTGTAATAATCAGATAAGCATATTTATAACTATATTAATTAATTTGTGCATTTTTCATTTGTGTGTATGAGTGCGCGCGCGTGCGTGCATGTGTGCACCGAACAAATAGCCGGACCAAATCTCCCCAAGCCTTTTTGTCTTTGCTCAATTCTCGGCCTCGTTGCTTCCCCTGCACCAACTCCCAGTAGTCAATCCCGACAAACATCACGCATTTCTTGCTCATACGCGGCTTTTCACGGATTGATCCACGGCTCCGCGCGTAAATAATATATATATATTATTGTTATAGAGTCCAGGTGATAATCAATACGAGAAGAATAAAGAACATTTTTAATAAATAAGATCAACCTCCTGCCAATAGGTAGCGGCGCCCAGTTTATCGCGCCCGCAAGTGGTTACACTTCTTCACGATTACTATATAAGAGCGTTTTAATGGATGCTAAACATATTGTAATTCGTGCAATTTGTCTGCGATGTTGCGATGCGTTTTAAAATTAAATAAAATAATTAATTTCTGGAAAGATATTCGCGACAAAGAAAATATAAAAAATGTTTTTTACAATTAAATACAAATTTGTTGTTTGACTTAATAAATATTTAGCATTAGTTTAATAAAAATTTAAATCTAATAAAAACACAAATACTGTTGATTTAACTACTGAGCATCATTAATTTAATTACCAATCATCTCATCTTTGATTTACCTGTGCATACTCCTTTGATATAACTATCCCAGATGGAAACATTTTATAGATAATTTATAAATATTTTATATAATGGACGTTATAAAATTTTTATAATGAAATGGTTCTACAAAATTTATATCTAAATTTTATAAATGATATGACCACTTCATAGAATCTTTATAAACTGTTATTATATATAAAAATTCTATTAAGTCTTTATATAGTATATAAGTAGTCATCATTTATAAAATTTAAATATAAATTTTGTAGAACCATTTCATTAGAAAAATTTTATAAAGTCTATTATATAAAATCTTTATAAATTATTTAAATATTTATAGTAATTATATAATGAGGGAAAACAAACTATTATTATTGGAAGTGACACAAAATATTATGTTATATAATGGGGAATATGAGTGTACCTTTTGTGAGCACAAGGGTGAAATATGTGAAACAGGGCTGGGTTTAATAGAGTTTACTCATCTGCATCTATTGATAACGTAGTACCTCGGACTAAAATGCAAATGTATTCGCAAGCTATAGATGTTGTAAATAAAAATGTAGAACATGTTCGACGCGTTAAAGGTCCCTCGGTTGCAGCTATAATTGCGTATTTTGATGTCTCCAAATCGTTCGCTCCCGACTATATGCACTGCATATTACTCGGTGTTTGGCGGATGTTGTTTATGAATTTATAGTTTAATCCGAAAAACAAAAATCGCGTTTTTTACATAAAAAAAGCTTTTCGTGACGAAATAGACATAGATTTACAAAATATTGCACCTCCAGATTTTGTAACTCGTACACCGAGAAAACTTAAACATATTCATTTTTGGAAAGTTTCTGTATTGAGAGAATGTCTTCTAAATTATTTTCCAATTTTATTAAAAGGCAAATTGAAAAATAAATATTACCGTCACTTTTTATTATTATTTTATGCAACAAGATTAGTACTACAAAGTAAAGTAACGGTACGGGAAATAGAAATAGCTGATTATTTGTTTAATATATTTACTATTCAAGTAGAGCAGCTTTACGGACTTAAAAAATGTACCTTTAACGTTCATCAGTTAACACGTATAGCTCGCAACGTTCATTTGTGGGGATCTTTCACATCATGGTCTGCTTTTCCATTCAAAGACTGTAACGGCTATATAAAAAGATTAGTTCATGGAACAAATAAATTGGATATGGAAGTAGCAAATGCAGTTAAAATTCTAAATGTACATCAAATATTAAAGCATAAGTTACTTATTTTCAACAAAAATTACGATGTCGAAAATATTAGGACGTTAGGAAGACCCGTAAAAAACTATGTATTTCATGAACACGAGTTACACACTATTCAATAGTTTTGTACAGACAATAATGTGTATTTTAATAGTATTACGATTTTTTTAAGAGTCAAAGCTAATTCCATTTTAATTACTTCAAGAATGTATCGCAAACAAAAAAAAGGTATAATTTTTATATATTTTTAAATGATTTTACGTTTGGTTACGTAATGTACTTTTTTATAATACATGGTAGTTGTTGTGTCGAGCTATGTTTCGACTTAGACGAACCAAGGAACACTACTCATCCTTTTGTAAATTAATGACAAAAGGATTACTTTGAAAACATAATGAATTTTATTTTTGATTTCGAATACAAGAGTGAGCGATCCTTGCGTGGGATGCCCTTGCGAGGCGCATAGTTTGCGCTTCGTTATAGAACTGAGTGTGTAGACAGACTTTTGTGCGAGTTTATATAGAGCAGGTAACAAACATTGCTAGCAGTGGGGATGCACAGATGGAGAGGATTCAAGAAAATGGTTCGAGGTATGAACGTGTTAACGATTAGTCGTGGAGCGGGCGACTATAGGTTAATTGCGGTTCTGCGTGAAGTTTTATTAGGAGGGACAGTAAGATGCGTGATTTTTATTGAGGGTTGACCATTTAGTTTATGATGAGGCAAAAGGACGGAATTATCGCTGTTCTTATGCTTACTTTTTCGTTTTCAGTCACGTTTACAAAATAATACTTAAAAATATGAATTAAGCGCTTAGAATAAACACTTTGGCACGCATTTGTACCTGAGTCTTCAACATACCGCCCCCCTTGAACGGTTACGTTCAAAGAAGCGTGGAATTATACATACATAGTTTTATACTAAATGGAGTAGGATATAAGTATACTAGAATGATTTTTTTTTTTTTTTTTTTAAACACATACATGGGTTTGCTTATAATACTAACTCAGATAATGGATTATTGATTGATAGTCTTTAATTATTTTGAATTGGAAGCGGCGATAATTTTTTTATGTTCCGTTTATATTCTCCTGTAGCCGTTTTTATTGTAACAACAGGGATTATTCCATCACGTCCCGGATAGGTGGCAATGACGCGGGCAAGCTTCCAATGTATTAGTGGGACGTTGTCTTCATGTACAATTACGATGGTATTTATATTGATCTCCGTTATTGAATTTGTGTGCCATTTTGCTCTGACAGTTTGTTCGTGCTAATACTCTTTTCTCCATCGATTCCAAAAGTGACGTCTCATCTGTTGTGCGTGCTGCCAGGATGACAGCCGCGTCACTGGACTCCTGGTGTAATCGTTTTCTTGTATGCTTGAAATTGGGCCACCAAGTAGGAAGTGAGCGGGAGTAAGAGCTTGTACATCATTAGGGTCAGAGGATAAGGGACATAAAGGTCGAGAGTTTAGAATTGCTTCGATTTCTGTAACAAGTGTATGCAATACTTCGTATGAGAGTAAAGTGTCTCCGATTATGCGTATCATGTAGTGTTTGAAAGACTTTACTGGAAATGAGGTGAGCGGGGAGGAATGAAATGCCACTGAATGTTGTTGTCTGCTAAATGATTTTTAAGTTTTGTTCGGTTTTTGTAAAGTAATTCTAACTCGCGTTTGGCTCCGGAGAAGTTAGTCGCGTTATCAGAATAGATATCTGTTGGCTTCCCTCTGCGTGAGATGAAGCGTTTTAAAGCTGCTAAAAAGGCATCTGTAGTAAGGTCTTCTAATATTTCTATGTGCACTGCCTTTATTGCAAAGCAGACAAAAATAGCGATGTATACTTTAATTTTGTTTCTATTTCTATGTCTTTTTTCTTTAATAAAAAATGGACCGCAGAAGTCCACCCCGATTTGCACATTAAGGGTCTGGTATATGTTAGTCTATTTTTTGGCAAGTCGCCCATTGACTACTCAGATGGTTTTGGTTTTACGCGGTAACATTTAATGCATTTGTTTATGACCCTTTTTACCGAGTTTCTTCCGTTTAATATCCAATATTGTTGTCGCGTGGCGTTAAGCGTGGCTTGTACGCCAGAGTGTAATTGCTTTAAATGCTCGTTATTTATAATTAAATTGGTGATGAAATGATCAGGTGGCAATAGCATGGGGTGTTTTCGCTATACGGTAAGTCGGCTAATTCGAGCCGCCTGCCAACACGAAGAATACCCTCGGAGTCGATCAAGGGACATAGCGGAGCTAACCTGCCGGTGAGAGGTTTATTTGCCTTTAATATTTTAATTTCTTCAGCGAAAGCTGATTGTTGCACCGCCGAGATTATTTTTAGTTCAGCCGCTTGTAATTCGTTTGCCGTTATATTGAAGTTGAGTAATGGCTGCTTTAATTTTTTACGATTACAATTGTTTGTGAATCTTAAACAGTAAGCAATGGTTCTTTTCAGCTTATGGTATGACGAAAATTTATCAAGAGGGTATGTATTATTTTCTTTAAAATTTTGTGCAGTTAGGCATTTTATCGGTTTAGTTTCACAAGTCTCGGGTATAGCTATTGAATTTATTGGATTTATCGGCCAGTCGTCCTGTGGCGAATTAAGCCACCCTATTGAAAAATCTTACGTAAGATCTTACGTAAGTTCTTACGTAAGATCTTACGTGAGATCTTATGCCAAAATCTTATGCCAAAGTCCCATCGAAAAAAAATTCTTTAATAACAAGTTTATCCTCATTTTGCACGGTATTTAGTCCTTTATAAATAAAAAAATTTCAGATCAGATTTTGGCATAAGATCTCACGTAAGATCTTACGTAAGAACTTACGTAAGAACTTACGTAAGATCTTACATAAGATTTTTCAATAGGGCAGCTTGGGCCGGTTTTCCATAGAGCGTGATTGTTATAAAACTCTAAGGGCGTGGCGCCTCTTGAAAGAACGTCAGCTGGATTGTCCGCCATTCATGAGGTAGGTCAAAATCCTGTATTTTGGCGATTCGATTACCAACGAAAGTTTTGAGAGTGTGTGGGGGAGCTTTTATCCAATGTAGCACTATTGTGGAGTCGGACCAGAGGACGATGTTAGAAATGTCAAACCGTCGTAAGGTGTTTGTTACTGTGTCGACAAGTTTCTTCAAAGTAACTGCGGCGCACAATTCTAATCGAGGAATTGAAATTAATTTTAGAGGAGCGACTCGGGATTTGGAGCACAAAAGTCGGGTTTGTGTTTGATCTGTCTTGCTGGTCGATTTTATGTATAAGCATGCTCCTTATGCTTGCTCGCTTGCGTCGCAGAATCGGTGCAATTCTAGACTTGTGTAATCGTTTAAAACAACTTTCCTTGGAAATGATAACCCTTGAAGCTTGGGCAACTCTAACTGATAATTTTGCCAATGAGTATTTATATCAAAGGGCACTGATTCATCTCAGTTTAATTGTAATTGCCATAATTGCTGCATAATGATTTTTGCCCTTACGATTACAGGTCCTAATAATCCCAGTGGATCTTAATGGATTTTAATGCTCCTTCTGTATTAACGGAATAAATTATTTTATCAGTATGCGCGTTCCAGTTTATCCCGAGAGTTTTAATCGTTTCATCTTTATTTATGCAGATTAATTCGTCATCTACGATGCTTAGATTTTTTATTATTTCCGGTTGATTTGAAGCCCATTGTCTGAGATTTATGCCGCCTGCTTTTGTTAACTTTATTAATTGATCTATTATCATTTTTGCTTCTTTACTCGAATGAGCTCCTGTTAATAAATCGTCTACGTAAAAGTCTTCCTTTAGAATACATGATGCTATTGGATAGTTTAATGCTTCATCGATGGCTAATTGTTTTAGAGTACGTGTGGCTAAATACGCTGCGGATTTTGTACCGTATGTTAGAGTATTTAATTCAAATATTTTTATCGGTTTGTCGTTTGCCTCTCGCCAAATGATTTTTTGATAGCAACGGTCTTCTTCGGATACATCTATTTGCCGGTACATTTTCTCAATGTCGGCTTTAACTGCGTAAGGATGCATGCGGAATTTTATCGTACTTGGAAATAAATCGTCCTGGGTTTTAGGACCGTTCATAAGTACATCATTTAGTGATAAACCGGTGCTGCTTTTTGCTGAGCCGTCGAAGACTATCCGTATTTTAGTCGTGAGGCTTGAAGCTTTAAAGACTGCGTAATGCGGTAGATAGAAGTCATTCTCAGACTTAGATTTGGCTTCTGACATATGTTTGAGTTGCTCGTATTCGTTTAAAAACTCAGAATATTGCCTATTGTAATCGGGATTTTTGTATAACATGAGATTTTTTATCATTAAACGGAAGTTTTACGATATATCTGCCAGTGATTTTGTTGCGTTTGTTATTTTGTACGTAATGCATTTCGCAGGCGTGCTCCTCCGGTGAGAGTAAAGGCTCTGCCGTAGAATGCTCAATTGCCCAAAATTTTGCTATATCCTCGTGTAGAGTATTTAGCGATAAATGGCATGAGACCCTTTTGGGCTGTGGTAAGCTGTCAAGTTTACCTGTGACGACTCAACCTAAAAGAGTCTTTTGTAATACGGCTGAGGGCGGAGCTAGTTCTATTTGACCGACGCATAGTAATTTGAAAAATAACTCGGAGCCGATAATTGCATCAATTTCACCCGGGTGATAAAATTCCGGAACCGCTAATGGGATATTAGGCGGAATATTAATGGCTCTTTTGCCTATTTCAAACGCGGGCAGCTTATCGGTGATTTGAGGTAACAATAGGAAGGTTGTTTCAGCTGAATATTCGTTAATACGTGATTTTATTTCAGTTTTAACAAAACTATTGATGTTAGTCGTTAATTGACTGATGCCTACAATAGGAATGAATACAGAATTTTTATGCAGATTTAATTTATTTGCTATTTGATCTGTCAAAAAGTTTGACTGCGTCCCCGAATCAAGAAGAGCGCGACAGGCGCGAGGATAGCCTTTATTATCCATTAAATGTATTATTGCAGTGGAAAGCAGCACCTGTGATGCAGATGCGCTTATGCCTGCAAAGGAAGTGGAGGGAGTTTGAATTTCACTGTCCACGTGCAATGACGTGTGATGTAATTGTCCGCATTTTTTGCATTTAGTCGCGACTTTGCAATCGTTAACGGAATGATGGGATCGCAAGCAATTTCGACATAGTTTTGCATTTTGTATTATAATTAAGCGTTGTTTTGGCTCGACATTAGTTAATTTTTCACACCACTGGGTGTAATGCTGCCCCTTGCAAAGATTGCAAAAGGGCGTTTTAAATTGAGTGGCGTATGCACCTTGGGTTTTATTTCCTTGATTTTGATGATTATTTGTATTATTTTTCGCGGTGCATGACGAGAATTGTTATTAACATTATTATGCAGGCTAACCTTATCTGTTCCAGAGATGTTATCGGAGAGTATTTGTTTGCGACTGTGTAAAAACTCTAGCAGTTCATTCATTGTGGGCAAACTATTATGTTTTTGAATTGTTTCCTTCCATTTGGTACACGTTTGTTCATCGAGTTTTGAAGTAATCGCGTAAATTGGAAATGCCTCTAAAAATGGTTTTTTCAATGCCTTAAGTGCTCTATAATTTTTTGTTGCTTCATCTAGCACATTACCTATTGCTTCCGAAGATGGCTTGTTGCAAGCTGGCAACTCAAAAAATAACTTGATTCTTTTATTGATTATACTGAAGGGGTCGTAATAATTCTTTTCTAAAACCTCCCATGCTACTGCATAATTTTCATCTGCGATTTCTAGTGACTCTATTTTTCCGGCGGCCTGCCCCGTTAAGCAGGTTCTTAAATAAAGTAGTTTTTGAGCATCGCGTATGCTTTTATTGTCATGAACCGACGTGCGAAATGAGGCAGCAAAAGCGGTCCATTCTTCGGCTACTGTCCCGTTGAATTTAGGTAAATGAATAATTGGCAATTTTATTACAGAATTGGAATCGTGTTCGATTGTTGCTTCTCGTGATACTATGGTAGAATTAAATATATTAGGCTGGTGTTCACCAAGTATTAACTCTGCCTTAGCGACATATTCGTAATAAGTTTCCTCATACTCCTCGCAGACAGCCAAGTGCGAGTTAGGTTCCTTTGAATCTAAGAATTCTATAGACTGCTGTATTTTTTTAAAAAACTTGAATTCATTCTTTAATTCCGGCAGACGTATTAATAATTCTGAAAGTTTTGTGTTTCCGTTAGTCGATAGTCGGTCAAAAGTGGAGACGCACCGGCTGCCCCTGCTCGGGGACGTGCCGACTCGCGCGTAGGCCAGAGGCCCATTGCGCTTTGCCTCCTAGTATCATCATTCCGAACATCGACATCCAATTCGAATGTCCCTATACCCCCAGGCTCGAAAAACGATGGAAGCCCGGTATCCTCTTACCTTTCCCCGCCTATAGGCTGAATTTGATCCTTTTTATTAGGGCTATAAGGCCCAGTACACTAAAGTTCCTAACATCTCCGGGCTCTAGTGTGAAATCCCCACACACCCTCCGCCTAACTCCCATGAGTCTTGGGCAGTCACACAAAAGGTGCGCGGGGGTCTCATTTGACTCACCGCAGAGCCTACAGAGTTTCCTATTCGTTTTACCTATCCTGTGTTTGTGATACTCCAGGTCACAGTGGCCCGTGAGCCAACTCACCACTAGCCTGATCTCTCTTCTTTCGAATTTGATCAGCTCTGCTTTCCAGCTTCGGGGTACCATCCCATCAATGATGCTTTTGATGTGTCTGCACCCCTGGCTGTCGTGCCATCTTTTACATTGTTCCCTTTCCACCCATTTCTGGATCTTCCTTTCTAGGTGGCAAAGCGGTATGGCAACCTTGGTATCGGTTGCTCTAATTCCCGCCGCTCCTCTGTTCGCGAGTCTATCCGCATTTTCATTGCCCAGAACACCCGAGTGTCCCGGGACCCACTTTAATTCTATGTCACACCTTTCCGCAAGTTTATCTAAAGCATTGCGGCACCTTTTCACTTCTAACGAGGTGACCTCTACCTTACTAACACTTAGTAGTGCCGCTCTGCTGTCCGAGTGTATGGTGACCTTGCGGTCTCTCCATTCCTTCTCCAGCATGTGCTCTACGCAGCTCCTGATGGCTTTAACCTCCGATTGGAATAACGTTGAATGGTCTTCCAGGGAGAGTTCAGTGTCCTCATGTTCGGCTATGGCCCTTGTTGACCTGATCTTGGCCTTAAGGGCAGCCGCTCTTACCATCAGCTCCAATGGGGGGAGGTCAAGCACCATCTCAAGTGCTTTTAACGGTGTCGACCTCATCACCCCCGTGATGCCTCTCATAATTAGTGCTTGCATCCTATCCAAGGTTGCCGCACCTGTTTTCAGTCGACATCTTGGCCACCAGGCCACTGCTCCATGTGTCAACCTAGGTCTCAGAACAGCCGTCTATATAGCCATTTCAGCATTGAAGGCTTGAGATCCCAGGTTGCTCCAAAAGTTCTTCTGCAGGCCCAGAAGCTTGCTAAGAAGCCCATCCCTCTTTGCCTGCAGATGTCTGCTCCAGTTTAGCTTGGAGTCGAATGTCACTCCCAAGTATTTTACTTCCTTGGCTAGTGGTACCTCTTCCCCAAATAGCTTGATTGGTCCTAATGGTTTTACCTTGTACCTGGTGGTGAAATTCACCAGGACCGCTTTATTAGGGTTAACGGATAGCTCCATTTCCCTGCACCATTTTGTCACTATGCTAAAAGCGAACCTCATAAGGCCTGCAATAGTGGCTTCAGTATCTCCCATGACTAGGATAAGTACGTCGTCAGCATAGGCCTGCGCGTATATGCCCCTGTCATTGAGTCTCCTTAATAGTTCGTCTATCACCAGGGACCACAGCGTTGGTGAGAGCACGCCACCTTGTGGACAACCCTTGGTTGCGCGCCCCCCTCCTTTCGCCTCACCCCATACTGCCTCAATCACCCTATCAAGTAGAGTGCGACTGATCCATCTTACCAGGCCCGTTGGCACATTGTGCCTTCGTGCTCCCTGGCAGATGCTTCTTTCGGTGGTAAAGTTAAAGGCCCCTTCCACATCCAGGAAGGCTGCCAATACCATCCCTCTTTTTGTAATACCTTTTTTTATCCTGGTTACCGCTTCATCCAGCGCTGAGTCCACTGATCTGCCCTCTCTATACGCATGTTGTGTCGGATATAGAGGGTCATTAGCCAGTGGTCCGTTCCTCATGTGTCGATCCACAAGCCTTTCCAAGGTTTTGAAGACAAAAGAAGTCAGACTTATGGGTCTGTAGTCCTTTGCTATCACATGGACTGGCTTGCCTGGTTTCGGTAGGAAAACCACTTTGGCTTTCCTCCATTCGTTTGGTATATAGCCTAGCGAGAGGCTTGCCTTATAGATACCCATTAGTGGTTCTACCAGGATGTCTATACCTCTCTGTAGCATTGCTGGTACAATGCCATCCGGTCCTGGTGACTTATACGGTTCAAACGAGCCAATAGCCCACCTCACCTTTTCTTGCGTAATTATTTGATCAGCCATTTCCCAGTCCGGCGTTGCCGCCGGCATGGGTGATCTGCTCGGCTGATTATCCTTTATCAACCCCGGAAAATGTGCAGCCAGAAGGCACTCCAGTGCCTCATTCCCATCAGCCGCCCATTCGCCCGAGGGAGTTCTTAGTTTACCCGAGGTGTTGATTGTAGGTCTTGCAAGGACACGATTTAGCCTTGCTACCTCGGGTACTCCATCCAGTTCCTGACAGTAGCGTTTCCAGCCATCTCTTTTGGCTAGTTCTATCGCAAGTTTGTAGCGTCTTTGAGCTACCTGGAAGGCTTCTCTTTCTGCTACTCCCTTGCGCTTGCGCCACCTCCTTAACAGTATCCTTAATTCTCTCCTCTGGGTTTCCAATTTCGGATTCCACCAAGGTGCTCCCTTTTTACTTTTCCTCTCTTTCAGTTTGCAGCTATCCTCAAAGGCACCAACTATAGCGCCCTGGATTTGTCTGCAGACTGTCTCTATTTCCTCTGCTGTTGTGGGTGTGACCACGACTCCGGTTAATCTTTCTTTTAACCTTTTGAGGTATAGGTCCCAGTTGGTTTTCCTGGGGTTTCTCCATTTCTGTACCTCTCCTTTTACTTCCTCTAGCTCGAATCGGATCGTCTCATGGTCCGACATTGAGACCTCCTCCGAGACTCTCCAGTCAGAGACCATGCGACTGATTCGCCTCGACGCCAGAGTGATGTCCAGAACTTCCTCCCTTACCGCATTTCTGAAGGTTGGGGTATTCCCCTTGTTCAGTATATCCAGTTCCGTAGAGGCTACATATTCCAGTAGGTCTTCGCCCCTGCTGTTGCAGTTTGTGCTACCCCAGATGATGTGATGCGCATTGGCATCACATCCCAGAATAACTTCCTTGCCGTCTCTCTGACATTCCTCAATCAGGGCCTTAACCTCATTCGGCGGGGGCCCTTCACCAGCGTCTCCTGGGAAGTAGGCGGATGCCACCACTATTTCCATGGTGTCGCCTCCGTCCCTTATCTTTTTAATTACGACCGTTGTGAAATCCGTGTGGCAGTGTTTCGACCAAGCTTCGCCCTGTAGTCCTTTCAGGATCACACAGGTTCTAGTGCGAGTGCTATTGTCGTAGAACACCTTGCCACAGCCACTCAGTCCAGCCACAGTACCTTTCGCGTTAATCCATGGTTCTTGGATCAACGCGATGCCTGTCTGCATCTCAGCCAAGCTCTTCGTTAAAATTGCCGAAGCGCTTTTGCTATGATGCAAGTTGATTTGGGTGAAAGAAATGTTGGCCCGCGCATTGTTGGCGCGTTCCTTTGTTCCTTTCATCCGTTGTGTTTCCGTTATTGTCAATAAAATTTTTGAAACGTTGAAGGTTATTCAGGAATGCATTACGATCTTATATTAATTTGGAAAGCCTTTTTTTAGTTTGTGTCGCGTTAAGTTCAGTATCGTCAATGTGTTCGTATGACATTTTGTTTGATTTAGAATTCGAAGCAAATAGGATTTATATGTTAGGATTGATGGCTCAATTAAACATGTACTTGCGATTAGTATCCTTGTAGATTCCTTGAAGGTTTGCTTGCAGAAGGCACCTCCGTTGCTTTTGTTGATTTAAATTGCGTTGACTTGCAGTAGATTGCGTCGCTTGTAGTGGGCACAACTCGTTTCTTGTAGAATTTGATGAAGATCGTACGCTTGTGGATCGGCGAGTTGCTTCTGTTGCACCCGTATCCGGAATTGGTGGTACTTTTGTCGAGGACCGTATCGCCTTAGTTGAACACGATTCCCAATGTTGTTGTGTTTGTCGCGGACCGTATCGCTTTAATGGACACTTATCCGGCTCGAAGGACCAAAATATGTATTGTGTCGAGCTATGTTTCGACTTGGATAAACCAAGGAACACTACTCATCCTTTTGTAAATTAATGACAAAAGGATTACTTTGAAAACATAATGAATTTTATTTTTGATTTCGAATACAAGAGTGAGCGATCCTTGCGTGGGATGCCCTTGCGAGGCGCATAGTTTGCGCTTCGTTATAGAACTGAGTGTGTAGACAGACTTTTGTGCGAGTTTATATAGAGCAGGTAACAAACATTGCTAGCAGTGGGGATGCACAGATGGAGAGGATTCAAGAAATAGGTTCGAGGTATGAAGTGTTAAGGATTAGTCGTAGAGCGGGCGACTATAGGTTAATTGCGGTTCTGCGTGAAGTTTTATTAGGAGGGACAGTAAGATGCGTGATTTTTATTGAGGGTTGACCATTTAGTTTATGATGAGGCAAAAGGACGGAATTATCGCTGTTCTTAAGCTTAATTTTTCGTTTTCAGTCACGTTTACAAAATAATACTTAAAAATATGAATTAAGCGCTTAGAATAAACACTTTGGCACGCATTTGTACCTGAGTCTTCTACAGTAGTTTATTTGTTGTTATACGATAATTTGGCTCTTAAGATTTCCGTTCCAAGTTTAGGTATAGAATTTTTGAAATACTTGATTCCTTTTCGCAATACATATTGCATTCGCATTTGTCCTGTTCAAAATATTGCAGGAAAATTGATAAAAGTGCAAAATTATTTATGTACACCTATTAATTTACATGAAAAAAAAAATATATATATTCGAGTAATTTATTGTAAATTTTTAACTATAAAACAATTCAAGTTTTAATTATAAAACAACAGAATTAGCTATTTATTTCAGTTTAAAAATTTTATAAAAAGTTAATAAAACTTTTGTAAGGCTTTGAATATAACACAAGCCCACAAAAGAAAATAATGTATTTTTAACCTTGGGATGACCTTGACTTTGACCCTGAGGTACTAAGCGGTCTTTATATTTGGATTCAGCGGTCCAAAAATATATCAGAATAATAACTTTACTCGATTTCACTGATTGTCGAGGATTTGACCTTCAAACGACCTCCAATCTGGCCTGATAGAGACAAACGGACACCGGATTTGGATTCGGCGACACTGAAAACATAACGATATTGTACTTTGCCCCATGAAAACCCGTTATCTTATTATCATACAAATCCTCCATCGAACAAGATTAAGTGACCTTCATATGATCTTGAGAGGTATATTAAAAAAAATTGAATCTCTATCTGGACATAAAATTTCCCGCTCTCTCAGAATCTGCAGTCAAAAATTCATTTTTCCTGGAGTAAACATCTTTGACCTTTTACTGACCTTCAAATTTACCTCAGGGAGAAAAACAAATACCGGATTTGCATTCAGCGCCCCCAAAAACTTACCAGACAGATGTTTTGTATAGATTATTGCTAATTTCTGCAATTTGACCTTCAAATACTTTTGAACCCGACGTGCTGAGGTTAAACAAATGGCAGATTCGGACTCAGCGCGCAAAAATACATAAGAGTACATGCGTTTTGTCGATGGACATCAAAGTTCATTTTCTTTTGTGGGCCTGTGTAATTAATACATTTTTGTTCACTTTATAAGTACTTTATAAAGATAAGATGTAAAGATAAATACTTTATAAAAGTTTTATCAAGATTTATTTAGTAAATAAGTATTCATATCATTTATAAAATTTAGACAAAATATTTATAGAACCATTTCATTATAACAATTTTATAAAGTCCACCATATGAAAATTGTATGAATAGTTTATGAAATTTTTCCACCTGGGTACCGCAGCCTGTTAAATGAATGTAATATGCAATTGCCAGTATTCAACAGAAAATCCTATTGTTTCAACTATATTTTTTTCTCAGTGTACGAATTACATTAACCAGTCGAATTTGTTTAAGATTAAGTAAGGAAGCAGTGAGGCCTACCGGAAATCACTGGAGGGTATTAAGAGTATAAAAATCCTCGTCTAAGGGCAAGCATCGTTCAGTCGTATCGCGTCTCCACTACGAGTAATCAGCGACCACACCAGTTACATGCAAGAAGCCACCAGTCTATACCAGGGGCTAGCCTCTTTGAGCGTCTACAAAAATACGGGAAACTGCCCGCAGTGGAATTCAAATCCTTCCTGCCGATCTTCCTGCCGAAAGGACGCATAGCAAAGGCAACGGCCTAGTCAATAGATAGAGAGAGAGAGAGAGAGAGAGAGACGCTACCTGCCGTTAAGGGCCGTCTCGATCCGCAGCATCTACGAGTTTTTCAACGAACATCCTCACATCGATCTAATTGCGAGGTACATGTCTTAATTTTTAAAAAACCAAGCTTTAGTGTATCACGTCTTGCGCTTGAAAATTGTATTACATTGTAATTCTACTTGAAGTTTTTGAATAGTAAAATCTATATAACCTTTTAAATTGTTTCGTCGTTTTCCTACATTTTATAACAAAACGTGAAATTAAATCTTCTAATTTCTCAGTACAAACAAGTAAACATTCTAAGTTCCCTTAGAAAAAGTACTTTTACTCAGTTTAAAAGGATTTTAAAAAATTGTCACCTTTGACGAGTCCTTGAGTATCGCTGCCTACACTCCTTTTTTTCCCCCATTTCCTCGTTAAAGAAACAATCGTAAAACAAAATCTCCAGGGCTCCAGTCGTTCAACGATTTTTTCCTTTTTTCGACCCTCACCCATGGAATTCCCGCTCAACTCCGCAAGGACAATGGAGTGCACTCGCCCCTCGCGCTCGTAGTGCGCGCGATTTTTCGCGGCCAAAAGTGCAGCGTCGAAAATGAAAGGCAGTACTGCAAATGAAAAGCATCTGATTGAAGAGTATGACAATGCCACGCGAACCACAGCCCCCTGTTATTGCGGAAATTTCCGCTCTCGCGTGCGATTGTTCCGTCGCCGAAGTCCTCGCTTCTCCTGCGACGTCTCAACAACGTCTGTTAACATTTAGACGGCTAATTTTCGAGGCGAGTCCTCTATTTTCCTTGCTTTTTTTTACAAAACTGACGTGAGAAGGAGAGATCAAGGTAAATAGCGGCAATTGAAAAGGATGGGTGCGGAGGGGAGCAGGAGATCGCCTCCAGACTGAAATAATAACGAGACGCCAACGGGATGCCTTTAATCACGATATTAAATATTTATGATTGCCGGGAGGAACGGCAAAGAAAACTGTCCTGGGCGACCTTTTTACGCAGCTCGATCCAATGTTTCAGCTGCTGTTTTTACTCTGTAATCCCTCACGCGTTCTTATGGACGCGTACAAAGAATACTTCCTTCCCCGGTAATTATGCTTATGCCTGATCCCTTTATATTGTCAGCAGTTCGTTGGAAAGAAAAAGATTGCCCGAGAATTTAAAAAGATTCGGACTTGTCGAGCCAGCGTACCCGCGTTAATAATTTATCTGCTTTTTTAATCGGAGCCTCTCTACGGGTCTAAGGCAGCACTTCGAGTGTTAATTCAATAATGTGTAATTGGAAGTAGCTGAGAGCTGTTAATTTTTTGTCGTAATTGGAATTAATTGAAATTGTTCTTCTTAAAATTAAAAAGTTTAACCATATACTTGTATTAGTACAAAAGATCTTCTGAATGATTAATTTAATGATTTTTAATAGTTAAATAAACAAATAATAATAAAGTATACTGTTAGGTGGATAAAACGAGGAGTGTGTAATGCGCTGAACAAATAATGCATTTAATATAAACACGAAGAGCGTTCTTACCCTATACTTTGGCCTGTATTCGTGGTACGCAAGGAGACCCGGACGATAGCGCGCACAGCTATTGAGTCGAAAGAAAGGGAGAAACCGGCTCCGCGTCCATTCTGGAGGCGACGACCCAACGTCTTAGGCATGGGAACAGCTCTCACTGCGTCACCTCTTGGGGTCCGATCGTTCAAGATCCTGGCACCACCGCATAATGGTACCTAATAAGCGCGTATAAATAAAAAGAAAGAATCCTCCAATATTCGAAATCTATCCAAGCAGTTTATTTTCAAGAACCCTAAAGATGATCAAAATATACTTCTTTCTATTTAAAATAATTATTTTATACATATGTTTGCAATAGATTACAATTTTTCTTGTTTTCTTTTAAATTAATTATTAAAAATTAAACGGTTCATTATTAGATGAAAATATATATTTTGGCGCCATTTTTTTATTCATAATAATCTGCATATATATAAGTACTTTTTACAATACTAAAAAATTGAAAATTATAAAAGGCTTAACGTTGCTATTGAAAAAAAATATTCACCTTCTAAGTAAAAAAATTATAAGAATTAAAAATTAAAAAGGATGAAAAAGTATATTTGTTTATCGTTGCTTATCTCAATCGACGAAGCATTTTAAAGTACTGTCCTCAAACTGTCAGAAATAGTATATTACGCGCAACAAGGGAGGTAAAATAGAAATGGTCCCAGATCATACGTAAATTGACACCCGAGCCGAAGGCAAGTCTGATCCTCGAGCAAGCGTACGAACACATTCTGATATTCTACAAAAAGGCTATCATTTTTTAAATTTACTTTATAATAGAAAGCCCCACTTTGCAATGATAATTGTTTTTTTTATGCACCGAAATGTGCACTTTCAATTTCTTTATGGCACTTACAAACGTAGTTCTTAGAATAATCTATAAATAAGTAAACTTCATTTTCTTTCACTGTCAATTAATTTTTACGTTATAAGCCAGTCCTTTTGCACCTGGTCTACTTTCTTCATGTGTTGGCCATTTATTGTAACATGTAGGAGTATTATCGTCTTTGAAGGAAATGCCTTTTTATAGACACAAATCACACTCACCAAAGAATCAGTCTTTACTGTGCAAATTACAAACTTGTGATTTTACAAATGAAGAGAAAGAAAGTTTAACACTAAGTGCAACTGAAATAATCTTTGAAAAATCAGTTCCATATTAGCATGCCATTTTTAACTGGGAAGTGTCTCTTTCGTTAACTTTTCTATGTCCAATCAAAAACGGTACAATTGCATAAAATGCTGAACGTGATATTTTCAGTTTCTCTTCTTCCAAGTACTTTAAATACAAATTATCTATTGAATCACATAAATATCTTCTCTTTTTCTTAACACCTTTTCTCGTGATAGTATCATTGATACTTGGAGCAATAGAATAGTTTTCTTTTTTTTTTTAAGAACTTCTAAACACTTTCAACGATTTGCTATTTGATTAAAGGTTTTTTAGCAGAACTTCTTTGAAATTGAAGAGATTTTATTTTAAAATATTGTTTTACAAAATAATTTGATATTAAAGGAGAAAGTTTATTGATGTTTTTGTATTTTGTAATCACTTTTCTAGCTAGATATTGAAAAAAAAACAATGACCTTTCTTGTTCAATTTTAACAAAAGCTTTTTATCGCGAAGTGGTTTTTTAAAACCTCGAAATACCATAATTTCCTGCATACTTCATGATAACCTTTTTTTCTACATTTTTAACGTTCTTTATTAATTGATCAGGCTTTTCATTCTTTCGCAATAATTGAAAATACCTTACTTTCCATAGAGTAGTCAACTTGTTTTTATTTTTAATATCATTTTTCAGTTTTTATTGTTCTTCGTAGCTTCGCTTCACTTTTTAGCACAATTTTAATTGTTTGTGTATTTTTCGAAGCATGCCTTTTAACACTATCTTTTTCGTAAGAATTTTCACGCACTTGAAACAAATTATTTTGAGTCACACCTTGCAGGCGATCTATCATTTCACCATCCTTGTTTGTATCCGTTCTATAAATCATTTTGATGATGATTTTCTACTAACTCTATCTACCGTACTTTTTTTTCTCTCATAATTAATTCCTGCACTCTTGAGCTGTGAAATCTAAAATAATGATTGTTAATACATATTACGCATAAATAATAAAGTACTATAGTCGTTCGAGTACTTACGGAGTTTCTTACGAACTGGATGTTGACTGTTTTGATCGATTTTTATTATATTCAGGCTTTCTCGAAAGTTCAATTTTTCTTCGTTCAGTATCCTTTTTACGCTTTTCTTTTATCTTTTCTTTTTTTTTAACATTGCTGTGAAATAATTTGATTACTTTCTGCGTAGGCTACTGTTACGTCCCGAGCGGCTGGACCTCATTTTTCGCGAGTGCGGCTTTTAAAATTCGCGAGATCGGCCAACGCCCGCCTTCGTGCATTTGAGGTTATTCGGGCGCCCCGCAAGCACCATGGTTTGCGGTGTCGTTGGCACTTACCTTTCGATGGCCGCAATCGGTGACCGACGCGATCGCTGCGACCTATTGCGGGGCTGCGCGACTGGATCGGCGGCTGCTGTACGCTGCTGGGCTGCGCGTACACGGAAATGGCGATGGCATGGCGCACGAGGTACGAGGAATCGGAGGGAATTTGGGGGAAAAATAACCTTTCCTTTTTCACTGTATATATGTATTTCCTTCACCTTTTCACTAAATTCCACGGTCACAAACCGTTTGGTACAACCAACACAATATCTCGCTCACTGGCACAAAGATGCGGCGCGACCGTGGCGAACCAGCAACGCGAGGACGAATCCGTGGCACAACAGTTCACAAGGTCGCTCGCGAATGGCCTCGCGGAAGCGGTCGTTATGCCGGCCTGTTCTCGCGGCAGCTCCACTCCAGAAACACACGCGACGAAGGTAGTTGGCGCAGCGGAGAGCTTTCGCGGGATCTCGACTAAAGCGCACCTTCCCGGTGGCTTGCTCAATTGCAACTGCCGCATCTCTCCGCTGCACCGCGGAGAAGCAAAAAAAGAAAAGACTCTTCCTTCAGAGCTTGGGTATCGCCAGACGCTAACTCAGCGCCGACCGACTGCACCAGGGCTGCTATCTTTCCTCCGCTTCGCGGAAAGAGCATACGTTGATCCTTTTCGCGAACGCTGCTCGCGCCGTTCCCGCGCTTCGCACGGATACCCGAAGCCGCCCTGGTGTCGGCCGAGGCTGAGTCCGCGTCTGCGAACGGGCAAGACGTCGCATCTACGTTTTGCGCAGTGCTTTTAGCTCGTGCCGTTCCCACGCTTCCCCGAGATATTCGAACTTGCCGGGAGGGTGTTGGGCGTCGAGGGAAGTCGACCCGCTGGTCGGCTTTCGCTGCGCGCGATGGACTCCGGTGTCCTTCCGGCGAGTCAGTGCGCAAGCAGGATTACTCCGGAAAGACGAACGAGAATAAAAAAAAACTTTCTTATATCTATTCGGCATGCGCCTTGAATTGTCGCCGCGATAAAAATACTCGCGCGGCGTTATCTGCATAAACGCGCTGACGGTGCGCCTGGGCGCTGGACGAGCCGTGTCGCCGCTACGAGCTCTCGGCCAAGCGAAGATGCGCTGCGGCATTTACGCATTTAGCCGACTTCGCCGCGCGCCGCAGATCCTAACATCCTTCTCGCCTTCACGAGAAGGAGAAGAATCGCCCCCGTTCGAGCTATGCGAACACTCGAATCTGATTCTAAATAAAAGTAAAGTAAAAGCGCAAATTTCCTTATGACTTTAAAGAGCGCGGATCGCCGCTGCGATCAAGTATCGCGCGCGCGGTCCTTATCTTTATCGCCTCGCTGACGATGCATGGCTCGGCGCTTGACCGAGTCGTCTCGCAGCTGCGAGCTCTCGGCCGGGTGAGCGAAATGCGCTGCGGCAAAGAGCCGGCAAAAGAGATTGATAACAATAAAAGAAATCAAGCGGACGCTGCCGCTCGGGACATCACACTACATTAGAAAATATGCACAAATAAATTAATTTCTGCGTGCATAAGAGAATTCTTACTCAAAATAAGTTAACAATAAATTTATATTTAAAAAATTAGTATTTCATTTGAAGAAACAATAAATAATTATCTGATAAGTACTTACCCATTGTAACATTTCTATTCCTTTACTAGAGCAAAGTTTACGATCACTAAATGGCTACCCGCGTAAAAAAAAAAGGTTGGCAAAAGTTTGGGCTAAACTTTAGCAATGAGACGATGCCAAACTTGGATTTTAGGTTTAATATCCCAATGTAAGTTTGGCTTAACTTCTAAAAACTTTTTTAAGATCATATTTTAAGTTTACTTAAGTTTACTTTTTTCTCTTGATTATGCCCGCATAAAAAAAAAATTAAAAAAAAAAATTTTTACTTCTATCTGGATTCGAACCCACGCACTTCTGCTTTCTAGGCTAACATTTAGCCAACTGAGCTATTTCATTGTTTTTGTTAAATAATTAGATTAAGGTTAAAACATTAGAATTATTAGACCTAACCTTCCAAATTTCGTTATATTTGGAATTTAGTCGTTTAATGAAAACAATGAAATAGCTCAGGTGGCTAAACGTTAGCCTAGAAAGCAGAAGTTCGTGGGTTCGAATCCAGATAAAAGTAAAAAATTTTTTTATTTTAATTTTTTTTTTATGCGGGCATAACCAAGAGAAAAAAGTAAACTTAAAATATGATCTTAAAAAAGTTTTTAGAAGTTAAGCCAAACTTACATTGGGATATTAAACCTAAAATCCAAGTTTGGCATCATCTCATTGCTAAAGTTTAGCCCAAACATTTGCCAAACTAAACTTTAAAAAAACTTTTGCCAAACTTTTTTTTTTACGCGGGTACTGGTAGATTATTTTCAAAACTATTTCAAAGTTGCGAAATTATTTAGCGGTTTGTTTACACTTATCAATAGGACTGATCAACTCGTCAAGTCAATCGAGAAAGCTTCTACATGAATACAGTGCGTTCTGTATACAAAATTAAATATATACGTAAGCTGAAAGATGTCCCAAAATACAAGAGCTTTAAATAGCAATATAATGTGCCTATATTTAAGTATTCTTCACTTATTTGTCAAAAATTTTTTATTTTATATTTGTATCTATAAAATAATGTATTGTTTACGTTGGAAATCTTTTTGAATTCTATCATAAAAAATACTACTTTTTAACATTTTGTGTGTAAAACAGTATCAATAAATTAAAAAGTTTACATTTAATTAAAATGTGTACGAGTCGCAGGATGCGCGAGTCGATTTGTCGCCCGAGCGCAGCGAGTGTGACAAAGAAGATGAGCCCGGGAGTCTGTAGGAAGGAGGGTGCAGAGGGCGAAGCCCCCGCCGGGGGGTTGGGGGGTGCCCCCCCTCCAAAAAACCAAAAAATGATAATTTTAAAAAAAAATATATAAAATTTTATTCAATAGCATAAAAGCCAAATACTATTTCAAAATATTTGTGTTTAACCCTTTAACGCCCAACTTGACCATTTTTCGACAATATTTTCAGTGGTGTGTAACACTAACTTAAAATGGTTCAGAAAATTCTTGAGGTACCATTTTTAACGTAAAATTTTATGTAATTTCAGAATCTGGTACTAGATTTGTCGAAAAATTCAACAATAAAAAGTTATAAACAATTTTTTGCAAAAAAGCGTGAATTTTTGAGAAAAAAAATTCGTTTAACCCAAATTTTCGAATGGAAAGAGGGTTCGCTCGTACGTCTAATACGTATATATTTGGTCAATGGCATATATACTTTAATGTAAAACAGTGGCAATACCAAAATTAAAAATGGCGGCCATCCAAACAACCCTTTTTCCACTAAACTTATCAAGAAAGGTTCGTGATTGTTTTCCCCGATCAGGATCGACTTAACGAAAAAAGTTTATAGAACAAAAAATTGTTAGAATTCATCAGAGAAGACGTGTGAATTTTTTCAGACTTTTCGGAACGACTTTTGGATTTTTGGATATGGCCAATTTTTTAAAAATCAAAAAATTGCTCCGAAAATTCTGAAAAAATTCACAAGTATTCTTTGATTTATTCTAAGGTGAACGTTCATTGAAAATGGGTTTTCAATGAATGTTCACCTCCACGTGGTAAAACCCAGGCAACGTTACAATCAGTAGCGGCTAAGAACGTTCAACAATTAATTCAATAAAGACCGACTCTACAAAAAAGTTATAGAACAAAAAGTGCTTAGAATTCCATTCGAAAATTTGGGTTAAACGAATTTTTTTTCTCAAAATTCACGTTTTTTTTGCAAAAAATTGTTTATAACTTTTTATTGTTGAATTTTTCGACCAATCTAATACCGGATTCTGAAATTACATAAAATTTTACGTTAAAAATGGTACCTTAAGAATTTCTTGAACCATTTTAAGTTAGTGTTACACACCACTGAAAATATTGTCGAAAAATGGTCAGGTTGGGCGTTAAAGGGTTCAAATATCAGTATATCAAAAAATCAGTAAAATACCAAAATATCAGTATTTTTAAAAAGAGAAACTTTCTTTGTACAATTTTAAATTGTAAAGACCTAATTGTTTTCAACGTCGCTCTTAGATTCAAGTAAATGTTATCAATGGAATAATGCAAATGCCACATAAATTCATTAGGATTTAAAAGCTTTAAATAAAAAAAAATCGCTAATTGTTTAATAAATTGAATTTTTTTATTAATTTATAACAATAAATAATTAAAAATGCATAATTCTATGCGTGGTTTTACGTAGTGTACCCAGTGCTCAAAGCAAAGTGCTTCACACACTCGGTTCGTAAATCGAAGTGCTTTACGCACTTATAGATGGCCCAAAAAGTAGTGTTTTCCGCACTGAATGTTAAAAAAGGAGTTCCTTAAAGAAAATAGAAAATAATAATTTAAATTTTTCACGACGTACCAAACTCTATAAACATGTCAGCAAAAATCTAAGTTTAAATTTTACAAAAATAATGTCGGATCCATTAACAGAAAACAAGGTTTCAGTATATTTGAAAAAGAAAATTAAGTCCCAAAAAGACATTTTTTTATTACAGTTTCCAATGGTTGTACTTTCTGATAAAAAAGCTGTCAGAAATTTCAAAAAAAAGTGTTTTCGACATGAAATTGGCTGAACTTTAAGATAATGAGATTCATTTTTTCAAAAAATGCATCTGTGACGATCTATTTAGATTTTTTTTTGCAAAAATAACGTGAATTTTCGAACTTCTTTTTTTTTTTTATCGAACGTTTTTGTACACCGAGAAAAAAATTTAGTTGAATCAATGGCCGCGAGGACAATAAATCGCAACAACTGCCCTTGTTCCATTGACTGAACGGAAAATCTATTGGATTAATTCATTTTTTATTAAATTAAACGCATCCATCATTAGACTAATAAATATTTCCGTCAAATTATTGAAACACGTTTTTATTAAAATGACTTCAATATTTATATTAAAATAAAAACATTTTTTACTAAAACAATAGTACAGAGGTTAATTTAATGAATATTTTCATTAAGTGAATATTACATAATATAATAGAGTAAATAAAAAAAATTTATTCACTTAATAAATAAGTTTCTTTCAATGAATAATAATTCTATTAAAAGAAACTATCGCTTAATTGTAACAATGAATTGTTGCATTAAATCAACAAACATTGTTCTTTTTTTTGTAAATCAACGAAATATTAACAATCGATGTGATAATGAATTAGTTCATTTTTTATTGATATTAATCACATAAAACTAGAGAAGTAAATGGTAACGTATCCGTAAAATTATTAAAATGTCTATACAGGGTGATTCATTTTATTTGCCCCAGGCAAATATCTCGAAAAGTACGGGAGATGGAAAAAAACGTTAAATGTAAAAGTTGTAGGGTTCAGAGGGGGAAAACCAATGGTGACCTTGACCATGACCTTGGGATTAAGTTTCAAGGTCATTTCAAAGTCAAAGTAGTTTTTTTAAATAGGAACACCAACTTTTGACCTCGGAAATTAAAAGAGCGGAAAATTTTACATTCAAACATGATGTTATGTCATGGGGTCCAGTTGACCTCTGCAGTCGCATCAAGGTCAAATCAAGCTGTCTACACAATTTGTACACAGTAGTTTTTTTAAATAGGAACACCAACTTTTGACCTCGGAAATTAAAAGAGCGGAAAATTTTACATTCAAACATGATGTTATGTCATGGGGTCCAGTTGACCTCTGCAGTCGCATCAATTATCAGGCAATTATCTTAGTCGACGCGGCGAGAGCGGAGCGACTACTATGTCGCGGTAGCCGGACCGCGGTGTCCGCAAGCGAAGCGGTGAGCCATGAGGCATAAGGAGGCGGTGCGCGATGAGTCGATACTGTTTTTTAACGCAATAGTATGAATAATACTATGACATACTGACAGAGATGCTTGGTATTGATCTGTATCAATAATTTTCTCTAGCAAATCTAATAGGCAATCATAATATCCCCAGAGCATTTATTCTGCTATATCTCTTTCAATTTTTTTTGTCTCATATTTAGTCAGAAAGCTCAAAAAAATTTGTGATTATTATCAAAACGGCAGACTATCCTCCGACAGAAATCATCGATATGGAACAATGCAAGAGAAGCAGTTCGACAGTATGCAGAACGATATCCGAATAGACGTCATCCTGACCACAAATCTATTTTGCGACTGATAGAAAGAGGTAGGGCTGGAGAGCTAAAACGTAAACGCAGGAAGAAACCTTTAAACAATGACGAATCTATTATTGTAACAGTCCTTGGGCTGGTAGTCATGAATCCGCACATAAGTCAACGACAAATTAGTAGAGAGTTGGATATATCACAGGCAACAGTTTGTAGAATTTTGCAAGCGAATCACTATCATCCTTACCATATCTCACTTAATCAGTCCCTTTCTGATGAAGATAAAGTTTTGCGGGTGAGATTCTGTAGACGCGCAATTCGAATAGAGAAATCGCGAACATTCCGCCCGCGTCATCAACGCCTTTGATGATTGAGTCCAAGAGCGATGTCGAGATGAATTGCAGTGGGCTGGGTTGTACATCCAGTCAGAGCAAGTGAAGATGATGAGAAGTGCAGCAGGGTCGTAAATCCTTCTGCTAGAGATGCATGACATTGAGCTTGAGTGTTGAGTGTGTGGAGTCCAATTTGTTGAGCGGAGCACAAAACCAAGTGGGGCGTAAATCCGCGTGGTTGAACATTATGAGTAACTGGGTCGTAAATCCAGTTAAGCTTGAGATGAGTCTTCTGATTTCTCCTTTGGCAGTGAAACTGGCAGCAGAGCGAGTTTGGTAATTGGACGAGTAATTGTTGATGTAGCGGTTCGAAGCGTCACCACCCGAGTAAGTCCATCCAGTCCTGGATGGAGCTGAGTAATGTGAACGAGAGGCCATTTTGCAGGTGGCAATCGTTCGTCGGTGAGAAGAGCCATAGAGCCGATCTTGAATTGGTGAGATGGATGATGCCACTTGGAGATGGCTTGCTGGCGGTACAGGTAGTGAGCCGACCATTGATTCCAGAATGTCTGGAGGCGTTGTTGAATGAGCTGCCATCTTGAGAGTCGAGCAGAATTGAGATTGATGAGTGAAGGTTCTGGGACACAATTTAGAGCTGAGCCGATGAGAAAGTGTCCTGGCGTGAGTGCTGTGATGTCCGAAGGATCGTCACTGAGCGGTTCGAGCGGTCTAGAGTTGAGCACAGCCTCTATCTGAGTCAGAAGAGTTGTAAGTTCTTCAAACGTCAGAAGAGTCTCCCCAACAGTGCGTCGCAAGTGAAATTTGATGAATTTCACGAACGCTTCCCACTTGCCACCCATGTGTGGAGCAGCAGGAGGGTTGAATCTCCACTGAGTTCATTGAGTAGCGAGAGCAGATGAAATGAGCTGATGTTCTTGAGAAGCTTCAGTGAAGAGTTGAGTGAGTTGAGTTGTGGCTCCTTGAAAGTTGGTGCCGCAGTCTGAATACACGCCGAGAGGTGAAGCGACGGACGGCGGCCAAGAAGCAGTCAGCTGAGTAATCAGTCACGACTTCAAGATGAGCTGCTGAGGTGTTTAGACATATGAAGACGCAAATCCAGCCTTTATCTGTCTTGCATCCTCGTCCTTTCCACGTCTTCATCGTGACTGGTCCCGCGTAGTCTACTCCGGTGTGGAGGAAGGCTCGTGTGGGAGTGAGCCGTGAAATTGGGAGTTGCCCCATGAGCTGCTGAGCCTTTATGCCTCGTTGCCGGGCGCACGAGACACATCTGAGAATGTGAGCCTTGACTGATGCTCTCCCTCCTATAATCCAACACGTCTGCCGGAGTTTAGCGAGCGTCAATTGGGTACCTCCGTGAAGATTTGAGCGATGAGCTGAGTCCATGAGGAGTGTGGTGAGCTGAGAGTGACGAGGCAAAATTGCAGGGTGTTTCTCTTGGAAGCTGAGTAATGACAATTCTAGTCTTCCACCAACACGAATTACTCCCTCAGAGTCGATGAAGGCAGTCAGACGAGTAAACGGATGACCAGATGACAACACTGCACCCCTGTTGAGCTGACGAATTTCTTGAGAAAAATAGGCTGCTTGAGTTGCACGTATCCAGAAGAGCTGAGCCTGTTGGATGCGTTGAGCGTCATAGAGTGGTGAAATTTTGAGCTATCTCCGGAATGCATCTCTTGCTCTAAAAATGAATGATGTGATAATTAATAATTTGTGCAATGAGGAATACTTGTAAATGAGGTCCCAGTGATATGTGGGCTGTTGAGCTGTAGCCGCAAGAGTGATCCCAGGTCTAGCTTCAATAGCAGCCTCGTCTGAGTGATAAGATGGCTGGTGAGGCCATTGAGCTGAGTCGAGCATGATCCAGGAAGGACCGGTCCACCAGAGTGGATGTGTCCTGAGTTGTGCTGTAGTGATGCCTCGTGAGCCGCAATCTGCTGGATTTTCTAAGCCGGGTACATGCCGCCAGGTGGTGTCAATCGTGCACAATTCTTGAATTTGGGCGACTCTGTTCCTGACGAAGTCCTTCCAACGACTTGCTGGTGAGCTGATCCACATGAGCGTGATTTGGGAGTCCGTCCACAGATGAGTGGCGTCGATCTTCACTTGAAGAGACGCTCGAATAGCCTTGATGAGCTTTGCAAGCAATAGAGCAGCTGTGAATTCCACCCGAGGGATGGTTAGTCTCTTGAGTGGCGCGACTTTTGTTTTTGAGCAGATTAGTGACGTCCTTGAGCCTGTGGAGGGTGAGTGAACGACTAAGTAGACTACTGCTGCCATAGCGTCCTGAGAAGCATCCGAGAAGCCGTGGAGCTCTACAGTTGAAAAACTCCAAGTCCCAAACCAACGTGGAACTGATATGCTGGCCAGCATGGTGAGTTCCTCTTGAATGGTGAGCCATCTTGAGCACACTTGAGCTAGAAGTGGATCGTCCCAGCCAAGTTTGAGTAACCAGAGTTCCTGCAGAAGAACTTTTGCGTTAATGATAACTGGTGAGACAAACCCCAACGGGTCGAAAATCTGAGCAACTTCTGACAGGATGAGCCGTTTGGTGAGCCGTCCAGAATGAGATGAGAACTTAGATGTGAAGGTGAATGTGTCTTCCTTAGGAAGCCATTTCAATCCGAGTAGAGAGGTTGCGCAATCGTCGAGAGTGAGCGGTGAACCATCTGTCGGTGAAGCAACCAACAAGTTCTCGTGAGTGGCATGCCATTTTGATAAAGGAAATCCGCCCGCATTGCAGAGCTGGGTTACTTGCTGAGCGATTTCCTTGAGCTGATCTGGAGTATCTGCTCCCCCAAAGATATCATCAACATATCTTCCTTGCTTGAGCGAGGGAACAGCAAGCGGGTACTTATGGCCTTTATCGTTAACGAGCTGCAACAAGACTCGTGTAGCGAGAAAGGGAGCAGCCTTGGTCCCGTACGTGACCGTGGTGAGCTGAAAATCTACCTCTTGATGATCGTGGTTTCTCCAGATGATCCTCTGAAGATCCCAGTCGTCTGGATGCACTTTGACTTGTCTGTACATCTTGACAATGTCAGTGGCAAACAAATGATGAAAATGGCGGATCCAGATGAGCACCTCAGTGATGTTGAGCAATAGATTTACACCAGTGTGCATGATGTCATTGAGCGATTTCCCAGAGGAAGTTGAGCATGAGCCATTGAACACAACTCTAAGCTTGGTGGATGCGCTGTTTGGTTTGAGAACCCCATGATGCGGCAGATAGAACGGTGAGAAATTTGACGTTAACGTCGTGTCCACCTCTTTCATGTGTCCCAGAGCTAAATATTCCTCCGTAAAGGCAGTATAGAGTGTGCCCAAGGTTTCGTCTTAAGTGATTTTTCTTGACATCCGAGCGAAGCACTTTGATGCCGTGGAGCGTGAGTGTCCAAGAGCTGCAGGATCCTCCTTGAGCGGAATTCGGACGATGTACCTGCCAGTTGCATCTCTGGAGTGCGTGGAGAGAAAATGTTGTTCACACTCTTCTTCTTCAGGACTCAAACTGTGGTTTGAGTCACCGTTGAGCTCTTCCTGCATCCAGAACTTGCTGAGCAGTTCATGGAGGTCGTCATCGTGTTTTAGAGTTAACAACGATTCCGTAATAATCAGCTCCGATGATTATATCCACTGGTCGTGGCTGGAAATACCGTTCATCTGCAAGATCTAAATTTGTTAAATGCAGCCAATGATGGTGGGTGATCTTGGCAGATGGTGTCATTGAGGTGACCGCTCGCAGAATCTGAGCCTCAATGATGATAGCCTCTCTGGTGAATCTTGATTGTAGAGTGAGCTGAGCTGAGCCGAGTGTTTGAGCTGATTTACCCCCTCCAATTCCGTGTATCGCCAGTGATGAAGCACGACGGGGGAGCTTGAGTTGATGAACTAATCGTTCGGTTACAAACGTTAATTCTGAGCTGGAATCGATGAGCAGACGAACAGGATGGTTGAGCAGTTAAATTTGCACTTGAGCGATGGCTGTGCCTAAAAATGTTGCTTCTGAGCAATTGACATGCGATGAGCTGAGTGGTGGGTTGAGCAGAACAAATTGAGATGAGTGGTCTTGATTTTTGAGTAGTGAGCCGACGATTGCACCAACACTTCACTGTTGTTGAGCTGATGTTGAAGGATGAGCCTCGTGTGAAGAGCTGGACTGCTGAGGAGGCACTTGAGCTGGTTGTTGAGCTGACGATGATGGTTGAGTACGAGCAGGGGCGTGAAGCATGGTGTGATGTTTTTGGTTGCACACCTTGCAGAGGGTAGTGCTCTTGCATGCACTGATGCTGTACGTTCCCAGGTAGTTGTAACACAGCCGCTTGTTACGAACTACCTCCTTGCGTGATGGTACATTCATGGTCCGGAATTGCGGACACATGACGATAAAATGCGGCTGCTGGCACTGGTCGCATGGGTAAGCTGTGTGACCTAAACTGTAAGCCACAGTTTTTGATTGAGCTGATGGAGTGTCTACGTTGGCTGAGCGTCTTTAAGCGGACTTGGATTTCGCAGTGTCCTCTTTCACCCTCTCGAGAGCTCTTGCTCGTGTTTTGAGAAAATTCTCCACTTGATCGGAGGACGGAAGCTCGTTAGATGAGCCGAGAAAATGCTCCCAATTCTCCTTAGTTGCTCGGTCCATATTCCTGACCGTCAGGTGAGTCAGGAGAATGTCACTAAGCTGGTCGGTAATATTGAGCGCTGCCAATCCCTTTTTAACTCGACCGAGGGTTATCTCCAGGTCGTGTAGTCCATGCGCTGATTTATTAGTAAGCGGCTTCATGTCAAGCATTGATAGAGCAGAGACCCCACTGCGAGCCGCTTGTTTTCGTAGCGCTCAATTAGCTGAGTCCAAGCTGGCTCTAATGAGCGGTTGTTGATGGGGAATCCTGAGATTACCTGAGCTGGCTCTCCCGACAAACAGCTGCTGAGGTAGTGGAGCTTCTCAACTGGAGCAAGGTCGACTTTGTCCATGATGAGGCTTTTGAAAAGATCACTGAAGTGGGGCCCACTCTGCATACTCTCCTGAGAATGTTGGCAAGCTGATGTCTGGGAGCTTTGAGTGCCGTTGAGCTGGGCTGGACATGAGTTCTGGCTGACCTGGAAGAGCGGGCATGGATAATGATATTGTTTTCAATATCCGATGAGACAATTTAACAATTTGAGCAAAGTAATTGAGCTTAAAATACGGCATGGATGCTGCCCCGGACGTCCACATCGTCGCAATGATCTCATGCTTCTTTGTGGACGTTTCCAGAATAGACTTCACTTGAGCTTTGCACTTGATGAGTAGACTTGCTGGGGAAGACTCGGTCGCCATGAGCTGATCATAAATTTCTACCAGGACCGAGTGCCTCATGTCCTGTGCATTGCAGCGCACTTGGAGCTCCCTTGGAGGCTGGAAGCGTGACACACGGGGCGGTGGGTGGTCACTCTCCTTGGATGCGCTTGAGCGAGACGAAGAGCGGCTCCTATTGCCTGGTGCTTCGGCGTTGATTGCTGGGACGAGAAGTGCTAGGCCTGTCCAGATTGAGGATAGAGGAGGCTGGACTGATGGGCATGGTGTCCTCTGCCTTCTTGTCGTCAGCCATCGCAGAAGTGAGCAGGAGTCAGCAATTAATGAGCGTTCGGCAGCTGCTTACTCTCGTGGGCACTTAACCTTAAATGAGCCACATGTCACTTACTTGTACACACACGCACTCTCTGTAAACTACCCGAATCCGGCTCGAAGGACCAAATGTTAGAGAAATTACTTTGTTGTTGGAATTGGGTAGTTACAGCGGGCGGGGACGTTAAATAAATACACTGTTGTAATGAGCACTTTGATCTTTATTTAGCCTCGAGTGCAGGCTAGCATACCTTAACCTCAACTATTTATACTTGAGATGTGAAGAAAGAGCTGAATTCTCTTGAAGATAAGCTGGAACTATGTATAGATGAGCTGGAAATTGCAGAGCAGGTATGGTGATGCAGTGGTTGAGCTGGATCGTGAAAAGCGGGGTTGAGCGGGTCGAAAAAGCCTTGATGATCGCAATCGCGTCTTTCTCCGTCAAGAGCTGATCGTAGAGAGAGCTAAGATGGCGTCGAGGGACGCTATCTTTGCCGTGAATGCGCCTGAGCGCGCGCGCGCAAGTTCTCAGCGCCATCTGAGCTGGAGTGTTGCTGGAGTTCATAGCGCGCGCAATTCGAATAGAGAAATCGCGAACACTGCATGTAACAAATAGAAAGAAGAAAAGCTGAAACTACTCATTTGAGCATTTGCACAGACAATTTCTAAGGTATAGACCTACCAATTCTCCGATCATTTTGAGGATTAGTAGTAAAATTGTAGTTGCGCCAATCAAAAAGCATCATTTTGAAAAATAGTTACGCGGATATATTATTGAAATATGTCAACTAGCATTTTTGATGGCACACAATTTTTTAAATCATTATTTTCTTTGTTTTCAAAATAAATTTAGATAGAAAAATCATAATAATTTTTTAAATGTTCAAAAAGTTATCAACCGATAGGTAAAAATGTATTTAATTAAAAAAATGGGGTTACACAAATTTGACTAACAGATGCTGAGATACATTAATTAACACACTCATACAACCAACTTGATTCCAAAGATTTGTATTAGAAAAATGTTGTGGCAAATTTTCAAAACGATTTATTAAATGCTCAATAAGTTGCAACCGAGAAACAAAAAAAAAAATCAAAGTTACAAAAAAAAGTGTACAATAGGCATGTTTATCCTTTGGAGTCCTGTAAAACATATATGTACTCTCTTGGGTCGTTCACTCAGTCAGTTACTGTCACAGTCAAATTATATAATTACACTGAAAAAATCCATCGTCAACTCAAATAACCTAGCAATAAATTTAACTACCATGCAATCAATTCAACCGCCAAGCCGTTGTTTTACAAAATTGTCGTCATTTGAATGGTGACATAGTCAGTTCAACGGTGCTGTTGTTACTTTTACCACAGATTTGTAGTTAAATAGCAGCGACCTCAAATTGTAGTTAAGTTAAAGCTATTGGCGTTGATTCAACGTGGTTGCGATCAAATGAGTGACGTCTGCCGTCGAAACAATGCAACAATGCTTGTGTGCGTCGATATGATAACGTCGCACCGTGAAAGTCGTCGCGGCGTCGTGCTGCCCCTTACGACGCCGCGCCGCCGCGTTTTTTTTTTTTGCGGAAGTGCGCGAGTCAGTGCATGCATAGTATAGCAGCTAATTAACCGCAGAGCGAAGAAGGATTTTATATGTAATATGTTTTTCCAATATATTACGGCAAGTTTAAAAGTACTTAAGCCTATAGTAATGTTCAGCTTCGGCTTTGAGCCAGGCCGAATAGGAGTCGAAGCTGATCCGTAATAGCCGCTAGAGGGATCCTGCTGCTTGAAGTTTTCGCGCAAGTGCACGGCTTCTTCGCTGATTACTATATAAGAAACTAAACGAGCATTTCTGCCAAGCGTCAAATGCAAGCGAAGCGAAAATATATTTATCAATATGCGTTTAATATGTAATATAGGGTCTACATTGTCAACTTAAGTTACCATACGGCGAATGCGAAATAATAATAAGTTCTAACAAATTTGTAATCAATAAATAAACATTCTATAAATCTACAGCTTTACAAAACCTCAAAAAGTACGGATCAGTAACGTTAAGTGTAGAATAAAAGCATGAACTGCGAAAGATGCAGGAAATAACATTTTTCTTTAAAATACTTTTTGATGAGATTGAATCAATTATAGTTAAGGTCGATTTGACCTCATAATTACATCAAAATGAAATTAGTCCTGACATTCTTTCTATTCCAAGTTGCCGTTGTTTTTACAGCAGATTTTGGTTGGTTGAATTTCACTACAATCTGTCGTTAAATCAACTGCCTTTTTTCTGAGTGTACACACTTTCAATGTGCATTCATTTTTTTTTACAGTGCAATATTCAAGTTACACAAAAATTAAAGGTTTCGTGGATTTTCCTCATATATTAACTCATAAGCGAACAACGGTGCAAAATGTACTGCACCCGGAACTAAGCAGCGTTGCCAAAGATACTCAATTTTTACTGGTTCATATTAAAATATTATTTCTAAAAATGAAGTTAAAATTTTTAAATATTATTCTAAAATGCAAGTATGCACATTATGAGTAATAATGTCTTAAAAAGTCGAATAATCAAAATTTAAAAAAAATCTGTATTAATTTTTTATATTTTTAAATGCAACTTCGTAAATTTTTAAATTTATTGTACATTTTTTTTTGTAGATTCAGAAGAACATATGACTAATAAATAACAATCGGCGAGTACAGAACAGTACATTTCGTTCGCGTCATATAACTTGTTGAAGAGGGTGCAAATAAGAATTTCGCGGAATCTTAAAATATATTCGTAAATAAAATTCTTGTGCGAAATGGTGAGTGCGAAGAAAATGGTCACACGCTCCAATGCTGACCCCTACCCCCTTCCCATCCTCTAGTGTCAATATCTTCAGTCAAAATTCCCGATACCCACCCGAGATTTTTATGCTATTTTCACGTAGTTGCACCGATGGTGGATACGCTAAAGAAATAAACCAGATACTTCTCGCATCGGACAAAATATTATAACCGCTTCACTTGCAGGGGTAGATAGACGCGCCTTTTTTCGCCTCTTTATATGTAGTTACTCCTCTTTTTTCAGGCTGTTCTAAATATGAGTACGAATTGAAGGCTTATCGACGTTCAAATGCTGCGGGGTTAGCGCGCATACATGCGAACTCTATTAGATTTCGAAGCGTGAGATGAATTTACGATTTTCTGCATAAATCTCAAACAGTTTTAGTATCTACGCGAAACCGACGGCACGAACCCTCTGTTCTGTGCGTCGCCGAGGAAAATATAGAAAAGGCAACTCTTATATCGACTTGTTTTTATGTTTTATTTATTTATTTTTCTATGTGATTCTATATGAAAGTACGTTAGCACTGGTTTTAATTTTATATAAATATTTTTATAGAATATATTATAATGCAATCGCAGCTTTTCAATTTATTTTAAATCAAAGAATCTTACTGGAACCAAGTTAGTACAGGTAGAATAGCGATCTAGATTGCCAAAATGTTCTACAAAGATTATTTTGATTGTATAATAATAAAATGACTTTTTATTATAAAGCAAAAATCAGTCGAAACTTTTATAGCGTTATAAAATTTTGTTATATCTTTTTGAGATGTACAATTGTTATATTTAATATTCTCATGTTATGGACGAGTAAAAAATATTTAGAGACAAGAAACATTTTTTTCTCCACTCTAACCTCAAATACGCATGTTTGCATGCGATTTGCGGCTTTCGTGGAGAAAAATACGGTTTCACACTGGTGCGTAAGTGAATCTTTGCCTCGGGAGACTTTTCGGCCTCGCTTCACTCGGCCTAAAAACGTCTCTCGACGCAAATAATTCACTTTCGCACCCGTATAAAAATGTACTATTCTTTATCCCTCAATCGAAAGTGCGTATTTCCGGCATCGATATTGCAGCCGAAAACATCGTTTTGCGGCATCGCTAGGGCGACAAAACAACAACGACATATCGCGGTATCATTCGGTTCATAACCTGTGAATAATAATTTTTTATTATTATAAGCATTAAAATTTATTTAAAATGAAAAAAAAAATAAATAAAATAACGCTATTTCCATAATTTACAATTTATTTAATTATTTTTTACTAATAATGTTTTTTTCAACGGCCGCCCCGACCACATGACACTCGCTTCGCTCGTGCATGTCAATGTCGGCGGCCGTCGAACATATCATCCATGCTTTCTCTCCGTGCCGAAAGTTGCACCTCTATGCGATTAGGTTAAGTGCGGCCATGTATTTTCGGCATTGCATTAAAAAAAAAAAAACCCAAATCACTGAGCGAAAACGGCGCTTTCGTTATTTAGGCAACACACTTTCGATCAGGGATAAAGAATAATAGTATACACAACAAGGGCAGAAATTACAAGTTGCTTAACTGCGTGTATACGAAGCCCTCGGCTTCGCCTCGGGCTCATGTACACGCAGTGCAGCAAACTTCTACTTTCTGCCCTTGTTGTGTAATGTACTATTTATTGGAAACGGCGTATTTTAAAACTAAAATCCGCTGATTTTTTTTGAAATTTTATGGTAGAAAAAGATTATGCAGATAAAAAAAAGTTGTATTTTTGGTAAGTATGTGAACAGTTTTTATTTTTATCAAAGATAATATTTTTTAAGATATTACAAAAAACTGATTTTCTCTCCTTATTTTTTTATATAATTTAAGTTTATATAGAAGTGTAGCTTCTTCTACCTTAATACTTAAATTAAATGAACGACAGTACAAAATAGTTTTTTACTAACATATATTTAATAAACTTAAACTGAAGTGTTGCTTGACTCAAACTGAGGAAAGGCAAAAGTGAGTAACTTTCTAAAAAAAAAAAAAAACAAACTAACAATTGAAAAATGTCGTCATGACGATGAAAAAATGATGTGTCGCTAAGGCCAATCGAACACAAGAGTGACACCGTCACTCTCGCTTCGCGCTTCTACCTTTTACCGAAGACTAGTGTATTCGTTGGTAGAAAAAGTGCGACCCCGGCGATTACCTCCTCACACAATCGCCGTGTACGCAGGCCTACGCAGATATATTCTGCGCCGCGACACATTATAACATATTTATATATTATTTGTCAGGAACAGGAAGTTTATATGGAATCGATAAAATCTTTTTGACACCTTTTGAGAAAAGGGGAAGATACAGTTAAATTTTCAGCTAAATTGTATATACTGTAAATATAAGACACTCTACGTACACGGAGAAAAATACTTGCTTAAATATTAGTATAATACTAATTCTAATATGTTTATACTAATTTTTATAATGTGTGATATTTTAAAAAATCTAAAACAAAAAGTAATATTTGTTCTGTACATTACAAAAATCATACTAAATAAATTTTGATAATGTTTTTAATAATAATTATTAATTTAACCCTAATATTTTGCTATAATACATAACAAAATTTTTTTCTTATATACTGAAAATTAATTATCTACACAACAAAAATTATTTTAAATAAATAATAATTAATTTAGCACTAATAATTGTTAAACACAATAAGGTTGTTTCATACATCTCGTAACAAAATTTGTTATGTTACGTACTGAAAAGTATTATTTGATATATTAAATGTTCGGACATTTTTTAATGCGATACTACATTGTTTTGTTTACCAACCATCGGCATAAGTACATTCGGCTTGACTTTTCAGTATCCAGATTTTCGCGATTACTAAAGGAGACCAATTTTTTTTACCGCATTGTCCCTTCGAAAATCTGCGTATAAGTAAATATAAGATATATCAGTAGTAATTTTCGCAATTTGCATGTATTAGTATATTACAAAATTTCATAACAGTCTAATCTCAAAATGCCAACCTTAATGCGAATTTTTGATTCTCGTGCTATGAAATAAATTTAGGGTTTTTAATAGAATTTTCCAGGTGACTACCATGGATAGTGAAATAAACAATTAAGGCAACAGAAATGCAAGAAAAGCTGTATTAAAATTAACATAATTGGTATTGTTTAAGCTAACATTTATATTGGTACTTTATTAACATTTTTTTTATATTAATCAGATTGATTAAATTATACATAAGTATAAAATTTATAGAAACAATTTGTATTTAAAAAAATGTTAAAAATTACGTATTTCAGCTGTTCGATAATGATATCCATGCAAAGAGACTACTACCTATACTACTTATAGTTTTCAACGAGAATGATAGAGAAGAAATAGTTCACTTACAAGGAGAGTCTCACTTGTTAGGGTCACAGATTGGCTTGAACTTGTGAGAATCTCATCGATGACTGATACTACCTACAGCCATTTAGTCTAATACTCAATAGTTACAGCGTACATTGAGATTGCACTTTGAACGATGCACTAGTTCTAATAGCTACAGTAACTACAATAATAATGATTCTTTCCACCTAAAATCATAGAATAACAAATATTATAGTGTTCTGTATAGAAAAATACATTTTTTAAACGACTTATTATAATAAAAAACTACAAAATGCTCATAAATTTCTAAATGAAAGCAATTTTTTTTTTTTATTAGTACTACTTACCAAGTTCTAATGTGCATATACAATTTCACTAGTTATATAAATGATTTGTAGTTGCTGGATTGCGTTATTCTTGCCACCTAAAAATATAAACAAAGAATATATTTTTTTATTTGAAAAAATATTTTATTTTTACTTATAAATTAAATAATTTTTACTTATCTTATTTAATAATGCTGGCTAGTTTGATCTGATATTTATGTATATCAGCTTTAATGGTGCAGGTCGCTGTAACTGAAGATTGTAAGTCACTGTAAAATCTTTGGACACAACAGCTGAAAAACTTAAGAATTGATATTAATGTTTAATTAATTATTTTCTAAAGTAGGTAAATATAGATGGATAACATAAGAAATGAGATCCTTTAAACAAATTTCCGCAAGAAAACAATATCATCGTAGACTTTTCGATCACGCCAAACTGTTATAAACATTAATCACAATGTAAGCGTCGGACGCCTGCAGAAAGAGGTTAGCTGCTGCAGACCAAGGCGTCCTCATGTATCAGCTGTCTTTATTTTTTTACAAATAGTTCGGTAAATTTACGTCTTCTCACTCAAAAGTTTCTCACAAGAGAGCGTGATCGAAAAGTCTACGATCATACTGCTTTCTTGCGGAAATTTGTTTAAAGGATCTAATTTCTTATATTATCCATCTATATTTACCTACTTTAGAAAATAATTAATTAAACATTAATATCATATCTTACGTTTTTCAGCTGTTGTGTCCAAAGATTTTACAGTGACTTACAATCTTTAGTTACAGCGACCTGCACCATTAAAGCTGGAATACATAAATATCAGATCAAACTAGCCAGCTTTATTAAATTAGATACGTAAAAATTATTTAATTTATAGGTTAAAATAAAATATTTTTTCAAATAAAAATAGTACATTACTTTACAAGGGACGAACGACGATCATTCTGCCCGGCGCAGTGATTGAGCCCCGAGGCGAAGCCGAGGGGCCTAATTCGCCGGGCATGATTATCGACGTTCGTCCCGTTTGAAGTATACTATTTTTCTTACTATCCGGCCGAAATATTGTGATTAATTAACAATATTTAACACAAAATGTGCACACGAGCGGTATCAGTCTGCTTCGAGATCGATGACCATGCTTAACATGCAGCGCCATCTCTGTACAAAACTACTGTGGTATACAGATAAAATTTTCCTCCCTCCTATAATGTGTGTATAACGTCTCTGTCTGATAAGTTAAGTAATTAATAATGAGCGAGGGGATTTAACACCCGCTAACATTTACAACCCGAGCGAAGCGAGGGTTGTTGGTTAGCGGATGTTTAAAAGCCCTGAGCTAAAACAAACACCCTTTTTCAAATATTAACTAACATTAATTCATTACACCCAGATTATTAATTTTTTAACAATAACATTACAGTATTAATTTTTTTTGTACAAGATTGAAAATCTAAAAGCGAGCACTTATCCACGTTTTTGAGGTTACTACTTTTACAGAGTGTACTGGCAATACTGGCATTTAAATTCGAGTTGGAAGCTTCCTCCCGCACGAATAGATGGCGCGCAAAAGCGGACGAATTTTCACGTTTCGGTTTACATGCGCAGGGAGGAACGGCAAATTTTCGGCCAGGGTAGTAAGAAAAATATATTCTTTGTTTATATTTTTAGGTGGCAAGAATAACACAATCCAGCAACTACAAATCATTTATATAACTAGTGAGATTGTATATGAACATTAGAACTTAGTAAGTAGTACTAATAAAAAAAAAAATTGCTTACATTTAGAAATTTATGAGCATTTTGTAGTTTTTTATTATAATAAGTCGTTTAAAAAATGTATTTTTCTATACAAAACATTATAATATTTGTTATTCTATGATTTTAGGTGGATAGAATTTTTATTATTGTAGTTACTGTAGCTATTAGAACTAGTGCATCTTTCAAAGTACAATCTCAATGTACGCTGTAACTATTGAGTATTAGACTAAATGGCTGTAGGTAGTATCTTAATATAAGTCATCGATGAGATTCTCACAAGCTTAAGCCAATCTGTGACCCGAACAAGTGAGACTCTCCTTGTTAGCTCAATCAATTTCAAATTCTACGGAGGTATTGCGTGAAATTTAGATTAAGGTTCTTGAAAATTCGAACAACTGCATTAACACAGTGCGTCACTAATAATTTTATTAATTTATATTATTTGTAGGGATTAGAAGCCTATATAAAAAATAGCAATTGGCAAGAAAATATTTGAGGTATATAAAACGTCATCGTTGTTGAAACAACCTTTGCCAAAAAATATTAGATCAAAATTGGTAAGACTAATTGTGTAAGAATATATTTTTATAATTGTCGTTTACAGTAGGTCAGTTCTAAAGAAAAAGTACTTTTTTTTAGGATTTCAAGAAGCAGATTTGAAATACTGGCCAATGAAATTGTAAATATTTTTAAATATGAGAATATCGCTACATATTTCACTCCATTTCAGCAGTCTACTGATAGTACAATTTTAGCACCAGGAAAATTAAGGAATAATTATAATTATTTAAAGAAATGTTTGCAACAAGCAAAGCTTATAATATTCATGATATCAACAAATTTGAATGGAATGAGCTTAGCGAAGCAGATATAACAAATGTAAGTTCCTTAATAACAAATATAAATGAATCATCTGATGGGTTTCATAATATGTATCCAAAAAATGGATATGGTGTTTTGAATTAAAAATATTTTGTAATTTAATGTAATAAAAAACTTTTGTGTAATATTTCTGATTTTTACTTATTTATTTTGAATTTATATTATTCTGAATGTTTAATGTCAGTTCGTTTATATACAATATGTATTGGTGGATGGCCTATAAAACTCGCAAGCGCTTGAAGTTTACCAACGTATATGCGATCGATAAGTAAGTACTAGGTTTCAAGCGAGCGTTAATGGACATTCTAATATGTAACTGCAAGTTTAGTTTAAAAAGCAGTACGTTACGAATAACCTTACAGTCTAAGTACATAACCTCAAGATATGTTTTTATTTTATTTGAATAGATATGATATTTGTTATGTGGAATTTAAAAAAAATCTAGGCCGAAAGTTTACGGAAAATATAACAAAAATTATTACCTTTTATCTTAAAAATTGTTATGTTCTATCATAAAAATACATGAAAAGGGTTCAACGCTAATATAACATAAATTAATATGTTGCATTTCAAAAATGAAGATGTTTTTCTTTTATTCTATTTTTTTTTTTTTAATTTTATAATCTCTAATTTTTGCTATAATTTATAGTCAATTTTAGTATTTTACGGGTCTGCCCACTTACGGAAATAAATTATAATAAATTTTGTACAAATATTTGAGCGAGTATTTTTTTCCGTGTATAGCGGTCGTATCTAAAAAGTTAAGTGATCTCGACGTATGTTATTAGCATTTTGTCATTATTTTATCTCATCATCGTCATTTTATCATCGGCAATCGATTTTGTAGATACTATCATTACTAGAGGCATTTACTCACAAGTAATATTACTCTCACATCCCCAACTTAATTATATGGCAGAAAGATTAATACGATGAAATATTGCGGGTTATCTTGGTAAAAAGAAGACATTTTCCATATATACGACGCGATTATTCTTAACGTGGTTAAAAAGTCGTCGAAAAGTAAACACAAAATGTGTGTTTATAATTCGATAAATTAAATTTTCTAAAATATTTCAAGGTTGGAATAAATATAAAATTTTATAGGCGTTGTGTATAAAATAACACAAAATTTGAGTAAATTTGAATGTGCTAATACACAATGTATACATACACACATAAGAGTACGCGTATTTTGTAAGGACACACAAAATATGTATATTTTGTAAGGAATACAAAATATGTGTTAACTGATTGTTAAAGGAATGAATAGTAATTAAATTTTAAGTATTATAAGATGTACGTGTTAATTACAATTATGTAGGTACATAAAAAAATACAAGTTATGTGTACTTTTTTTACGTTTACTTGTGTGATTTATAACAGATAATTTGTGTAATTTTTTACACATTAAACGGTGTTTTTTTTTTTACAGAAACATTTTACACAAACTTTTTACCGTGTACGAAGCGGTTTATGAGTCTTTATAGGTGTTTGCGAAGTCACATAACCAAGCAATAGCAAATGATGCATATTACTAGCGCGTCACCGACTAACAAAGAACAGAGGGATCGCACTAGCTTTTGAATATACATACGTATTCGTATATATATTTTGCATATGACGAATCAAAGACCATTATCATTCAATTTCACTTTGCACACTTCATCTGCTCTCATCAGCACCTTTCTTTTTCTCTCCCTTTCCCCTCAAATTTCACCCATATTTAATTTGTTCATGATTTTGACGCTCACCTTTTTAAATTCATGAATAAAAATGTGTTACTACACAAAATATTTTTTGAATGTAACATAATTACATGCGGACCTTTACATCTTACTGTAGATATAACCGCTACTTTCTATTATAAAATTTCAACTGAAAATCGTAACAGTTTTGGATCGACAAATAAATTTACTTCTATTTTTTAATTAACCTAAATTTAGTTATTCAGGCCCGGAAATTTAAAAATAGTTGTTTTTACACAATTTCGGAATATTTTTCCGTAGGTGTTATTCGTCCATAACTATTTCAAATGACACGATGGATTATTTCGATATTTTGTACATAACTTAAAGTCTTTTATTATGAACACGCTTAAGAATTTGAAGGATTTTTATCAAATAGTTTTGATTTTATAGTACGTTGAATGTGCTTTGAAATTTTGGAAAATTTCTAAAAAATAATGTAAACGTTTCCCAAAATTTTTAATCAAGTTTCATTTGATTGGAGAAAGACCGCTTAAAATTTTCATCCCGTTCTACTAATTAGATTGGATTTTACTGTTTTTAAAAAATTCGGATATTTTCTATCAATTATAAAAGTATTTTGCAATTATGTTTATGTATATTAAATGTATTCATCTTCATAAGAAAACATTGTACAAATGCAGTTAGCAGTACTTTTTTTGTAATATAAGGGATCATATAGAAAACATTTAAAAAAATATTTTACAATGAGATTCCACCAAGAGTTCAAAAATTGCTTAAAGTATTCTAAATAATCGGACGCCTATCTGACAAACTGTTCATTTATATATATGTTCATATTAATTAACCGTTTTGTTCAATTTTTTTACTCAAAGTAGAAAAAAAATGGAGATGCCGGGGATCGAACCCGGGACCTTTCACATGCAAAGCGAACGCTCTACCACTGAGCTACATCCCCACATACTCAATCTTCAGATATGGCCAAATCTGAATTTAGGAACACATTCTAAAATCTTCTAGACGAAAAAAAAGTAAAAACTGTTTTGCAAAATCAGTAAAATTAAAATTTCTTACAGTAAAAATAACAGTTTATTTGAAAAGTTAAAATTACATTAATCGAAAGTAGTCTTCTTTTTCTTATAGCAAATTCTCCTTCTTATAATCAATTTAATCTTTTTAAATAAAAATAAAAAGTGCTAAAAATAAAAATAACCAATGTGGACTCTAGATGAAAAAGTGCCATCTTGGGTTCCAATTGGGAAAGGTATCATCTCGAAGTCCGATTGGGAAAGATGCCATATATATAACAAAATTATAACAAAAGAAATATTATAACAAAAGAATTGTATAATAGTAATTCAAACCCGCGTAAAAACCGAAACAATGGGCAATGTATGGGCAATATATTGAATATTGCGATTGCCAATACATTGGCGAAACATTGGTTATAAATTTCCCAATACATCGAGGAACGTTCGGCAAATGCACACTATCCAATATAATTTCCATACCTTGCCAATAGTTCATATTGTAATTATTTATTTTTACGTCGGCGATATATTGGCAAAGTTTATATATCCGCTTGACCTTTAGCTAGACATTTTCCAGTACTTTTTTTCTCTTGATTATACCCACATAAAAAAAATTTCATAAAAGAAAAAAATTTTACTTCTATCTGCACTGATAGAAAAGATCCTTTGATCCAAAGCCAGTGTCTTTAATATAAAGCCGTGCGCATTTAATATAGCTCAAAGGCGTAGGTATTAGATGTAAAGAAACGGTGAATTAACTATTACGCCATCTACAGGATTTTTGTCAGTAAAGATGATCGCGCATTAACTATTAAGAAATTATTTTTTAAAGCCGCGAAGACTTTGGGTTAAAGAATCTTTTCTATCAGTGTGGATTTAAACCCACGCACTTCTGCTTTCTAGGCTAACGTTTAGCCATCTGAGCTATTTAGTTGTTTTTGTTAAATAATTAGATTCAGGTAAAACATTAGAATTATTAGACCTAACCTTCCAAGTTTCGTTATATTTGGAATTTAGTCAGTTAATAAAAACAATTAAATAGCTCAGTTGGCTAAACGTTAGCCTAGAAAGCAGAAGTGCGTGGGTTCGAATCCAGATAGATTCGATCCAATTTAAAACCAATGTTTCGCCAATATATTGGCAATCGCAATATCCAATATATTGCCCATACATTGCCCATTGTTTCGATTTTTACGCGGGCGGTAATAATTATTGTTATAATAAGGTAGCGAGTGCCCCTTTAAGGGCTATTCTACTTATACTACTATGTAAATGCTTTTTACAGTTCTGTATAATCATATTATATTTTAATAAACTGTTCTTTCAAAAAAAAAAAAGCACTCTGGACTCTGAATCCAGCGATCCGTGTTCAAATCTCGGTGGGACCTGCTTTTTGGGTTTATATTAGAATTTTTAATCTCACAAAAGTATGCTGACATTGAGTTGAACAGGTTCTCCATCGAAAATGACAAATCATGCCGTTGAAAACCATCTGCGTCCAATGCTCAATGTCCAAGAAAATTATAGTTATTGATCGGGTTCAATAATTACTGCAACAATTTTTTTTAAATGTTTGAAGTGAAAAAAATAGCAAAAAGCATTAAATTATTAAGAAAGTACAATTAAGGAGGATCAGGGGTTTCATAAAAATGTAAAGAATAATTAGAAAATGTCATTCCATAGTGAAAAAAAACATTACAAGAATATTTTAAGAACTTTTGACCGCATAGCTTTCCAAACATATTCTTTGAAAGTTGGATTTTTAGTATGGACTCTTATGAAAAACTATTTAAGAAGCCTTCGTGTGTAAAATTTCGGTATAAAAAATTTAGAGATATAATTAAAGAATTGTAGTTTTATTTAAAAAAATCAAAGAATGAATATAGTCCAGGCTGTTGATCGGATAAGTCAAGTTCGTAGGCTTCGGAGCGCGCGATAAGCGGGAGGCGCAATCGCGGAAAGAGGGGATTCCGCTTTCTTAGCTTCCCGCATGATATCCCTGAACCTCCTTAAATGTCTATTTTAAAAATCCCAACTTACTTATCTATACAACCGAGATTTTATTTTTTTTTATTGTAAATTTACTTTTTACTAACAAATTTTATTTTATTTGGCAAAAATTAAGGTAAACCAGGGGAAGATGAAATACTTAAATTAAAAGTATACAAAATTTTTAAAAATTAATACAACTTTTTAGAACTGAAATATGATGATCTGATATAAAAAATGCAATAAATTAATATATATGTATATTTAATAATTTGATGTTGGATGAAAAATTTCATTTAGTTGGTCAGATAAAATATGAAAAAATAATAGATACGTATTTTTTCCTTTATCATTTTAACGTTTATTAACAAATATATAAGGAGCTTAAAGATTATAGTAACAGCGTCATCACCGCGGCGCAGTATATCTATGTGCCCAATTATGACGTCATACAGATTTTCGAAATATGCTTTCTTTGATAATTACTAATCATTCAATTGAAACCAAAAAATATGTGTGAACTATTTTTTAACATTCTATTAGACGAATATAATGAAACCCAAAATTGTTAATTAATAATAATTGAAATTTATAACGTGAAAGTGGTGTCTACCTAAAAGTGCAGGGAAGATGTTACGTATTTACAAACAAAATTTAACTTATACTGAATTTAAAAATATAATTACAATATAGTATATTACGTAACATGGGACGTAAAAAGGAAAGCCTCAAATCACACGTTTGTCACCCTCGCCTTCGGCTCGGGTGCCAATTTACGTGTGATCTGAGACCATTTCTATTTTGCCTCCCTTGTTACGTAATATACTATTTTACACTAAATAAATAGATTTAATGTAGGCCCTAGTATTTCGTTAACAAAAAAATAATAAATTTCACATTTTAGACATGAATAGTATTTCAACATATAATATAAAAGAAATTATTTTTTACCCTTCTATGGTGATGGTTTATTAATATTGAAAATATTCTTTAATTTACGTGGTTTTTATTTTGAATAATATTACAAATTAATATTGAAAAATAACGTTTAATTTTCTTTAAACCACATTGATAATATAATACAGAATAAAAAATTAAGAAAAACATTATACTTTAAAAATTCGTGTATATCGTTTCGATGTAGAGATACTATGTTCTGATAATGTCATTATGACCTTGAATTTTATAGAAATATAACTTTATTAATAAATGTTAATTTAAAAGATATATTGATTAACTCAAAAAATTCAATTATCTGTCTACAAATTAATAAAAATTATAAAAATTAATTTATAAAAAAAATTTTGACAGCGGTGGGATTCGAACCCACGCCCTTTCGGACTGATGCCTAAAACCAGCGCCTTAGACCGCTCGGCCACGCTGCCGTATGGCGAGATATTACTTAGAGTACAATATAATCTCAAAATAATAAAATGCACCTCCTGCATGATAAACTAATAAATTAAGGTACATCCACAGGTAGAGAATTAATATAGAGATTTTAATAAAACTTGGCACACGAACAGATATTTATGAAAAAATGAATTTGTCAAAGTTTCAAAAAGTCCAGTTAATAACATTTCAATTTTTATAAATTTAACACGCAGTTGAATAGGAAATCGCATTTTACTTATACTTAAATCTCAACATAGAGATGTCAATAAAATTTTTTAATCGAATAATTATAGTACATTAGATATTTCCTCAAAGTACTGCAAATACCACGGCCGTAGTATTTTGTAAATAAATAAAAGGTAGAAAAAATAACGATTTTTTATGTGCGGTTGCTGCGATACACCTGAGCTGGCAAAGTCGTCGCAAAGTGTGCATATACAGCAATTATACTCGGATTCATGAAAATTTAATTTTATTTGTTGTGTAATATTAAATATTAAATAAAAGAAAAATGTAAAAAACTCGTAATTTTATGACTCGTAAATGACTTATGGATTTTTATTAATTCATTGAAGTCAGTAGATAAAGATATTTTTTGTACACTAACTATATATGAAAATTAAGTTTTCAATAATAAAAATATAATAATAAAACAATTTAATAACGTTGTAGTGGCAGTCGCCAGCTGCTGACGGAGTCGGGAGGCTGCGGTGACGTTGCGACATCAAAATATAAATTTCGTCGATACAGCAGTTTCCATTCAATGTAGATAAATTATGCATATGTGATTCTATTTTAAACATTCATGAAATGCACAAAATTTATTTTCTTAATATAAATTACATTGAAATTCATTGCATTTTACAGTTTTTGATTTACAAAATAACTCATTAATAAAATTTGTTACTCTATCTAATAAATCTAGGAATATTAACCGTTAATATTTATTTATTTATTTATTTATAAAAAATAATTAATTTTTACACATCAAAATCACAAAATAAATACTAACTGTCATTTATAATCTTGCAATTTACTGTACCAAGTTCTACCGTAGATACTCAAGCCTTGACAATATAATTTTTTCTATCTGATCTTCTTCGAGCCAAATAAATTTTGATATTTTTATTAGCTGATGAATAAATCCTGATTGATATGATAACCCAGCTTAGGAAGGACGGAAAGGGTAAAAAAGCATAGCGATTTCAAACGAGAAAAATATAAAAAAACTGCAAAATACTTTAAATTTGTGTGCGGGACATCTACTAACTGTGCACGAATTAATGCATGGTATGAATGAGGTTAGTGTGGCAAATACATGTAGCGACTTAGTCATAATAACAATTGTTTATATAATGTTATAATAGTTTATATTTAACAGCATCTAAATGATTTAAAAGGCGAGTCAAACCTTCCTAACCCACACAACACAGATATATTGCAGCAAAATCTTCACAATATTTCAATATCACTGGAATATTACAAGATGTACATAATATCCCCAAAATATTCCTTAAGGGGATGCCGAACATAATTTCCGCGCTCTACTGTACCGACAATTGTCTATATTCTCTGCTATAGCATCTAATGTAAATTTGATTTTTCAAATAATTTTGAAACGGCTTGCTTAATGGCAGTTCTGTTTGCATAAAAATATTATTTATAATTCGTAGAATGTGCGTAGACTTCTTTTTTGGCTGATTTCATTTCCTATTGCTGAAAATACTGACTTATTTTTCAAGTGGAATTGAAATCAGCCAAAAAAGAAGTTTACGCACATTCTACGAATTATAAATAATATTTTTATGCAAACAGAACTGCCATTAAGCAAGCCGTTTCAAAATTATTTGAAAAATCAAATTTGCCTTAGAGGTTAGCAAAGAACATAGAGAATCGTCGGTATAGTAGAGCGCGAAAATTAAGTTAGGCATCCCCTTAAATATTATATTGTGAGATATGACTTTGCAATATCGCTGCAGTATTATAGTGATGCTGCTAATGGATATCTATCGAGCCTAATATTTCTAAGGTACTGCAAAAATATTTGAATGTAATATATGTCAAAGAAATATTGTGATGATATTTCAGCAATCCTGCGTTGAAATATATCACAATAAAATATTACTGAGATATTCCATCTATATTAAGCAGAAATAGTCGTCTTTAAAATATTCACAAAATATTTTAGCAATATTCAATGATGCTATTTTATTAAAGCTTGCAATCAAATATCATAATAATATTGCAAAAATAATGATCAGATGTATATCATGCAACAATATTCCCGCAATATCACAGCAATAATTTAAAGATGAAATGATTGAATATCACACGCAGTAATGCTGAATGATTGTTGAATAAAGATTTATTGTACAAAAATATTCGTGCAATATTCCAACGACAATTCAAAGATGATGTGGTTTGAATATTCTAATGCATTGTTGCCATAATACTCCAAAAATATTAAATAGCAACGTATTGTATAGAAGTCTTTGTGCATTATTGCAACAATAATTCAAAGATGAGGTGATTTGAATATCATAATGCAATATTACAATAATACTTCGAGAATATTAAGTAAAGTAATATCATGCAGAAACAAATTTAAATTAAATTATTTTGAATATCGCACTGCAATATTGGAATAATATTACGAGAATATCACAGAGGAATATCGTGCAGGAATATTTCTGCAATATTATATATATTGTTTAAAGAATAATGCACAAAAATATTCCTTAAAAATTACATCAATAACTGAAAGGTAAAGCATAAAACATTTTGAATATCATATAGATGCAATATTCCTTACAATATTATTATTCTAAAATGTTAATTAGAAAATTGAGTGCACGAATATTTCTTTCATATTAAAATTTATGTAGGCAGATGGACATATGCGACGTCCTGCCATATCAATTAACATGGTAAGCATAGGACGAAGCTCGTGTTACAGAGCATTTTTTTTGAACTGTGAGCGCAATTCTCTTGTAATACTTTTAAAAAATTATATTAGAGTATTTGATGATATAAGAAACAATATATACTTACGTAAATATGGAGAAGCGGTATTCGTTTTTTAATGGCAAGCGTTTAAAGTAAGCATCTTTTAGTCTACCGCAAGCGCTGGAGGAGGACGACGATGGCGATTTGACAATGTCGCACGCATCAAATACTGCGGCATCATCACGGAGCATGTTTCTGTGCGCTATGCGTATATAAATTTGTATACAGGGTGTCCAAAAAGTCTTCAAACGCCCAAATAACTTTTCAGGTGATTTATTTGTAAAAAATGTCAAGGTCATATTCGATGTAATTTTCGATAAGGAATTCAACGGCGATCTTAGATTTGACCTTGAAGATGACCTTGACGGTTTTTTTAAGGTCAGGTCATTTTTTTTAATGGGAAGCACCATTTTTGACATCAGCAATGGAAAGAGCGGGAAATTTTCCATTCAAAACCATTGAGCTCAATAATTTTCTATTCATCTTAAAGGGCATTTGTAGGTTATTCAATTTTGAGGTCTCGCAGAAAAACTCGATTGAAGGAAATAGATCAAAGCTTACTTCAGATGTTTTCTTCAATCACAAGTAGCGCTGACCTCAAACCTAACCTTGTTTGTATCCTTTAAAGTCAATCCAAGGTCAAAATTTGTTTCTTAAGTCCCCCTCATCTGATATCGGCAATTGAAAAAGGAGAAGTTTCCATAGCGTTACCCTGAAACAATTATTGATTATTACCATTTCAAGCTCTTCTATTGAATTCGTTCAAATAATTTTCCGCAGCAGTAGTGTACAATCTGAAAAAATATTTTACTGGTTTTTGAATTTTCATATTCTGATTAGCTTGCATCTCTTGCAAAGAAAAGTGCAATGGACAAACTCACTGATAGAGAAAGAATAACGCTTCTCATGATGAGAGGTTGGGGTCCGGTGCAGCGATCTTATAGGGCTGTAAGGGATCTTTTCAATGCTACATTTAGGCCTAATAGGGCTCTAATTTCATTTGCAACAGTTCAAAAAACTGTTAGAAGGTTTGAAAATACCGGCACTATTAGTTTAGTTATTTTGCCTAGATTAGGTAGACCAAAGTCAGCAAGTAATGAAGAGAAGTCATTAGATGTTTTGTTAACATTCACTGAAGATGCACATACATCCACTCGTAGAGCTGCTCAAGAGCACGAAGTTAGTACATCATTTGTTCATAACATACTACATGAAGCAAATTTCCATCCCTACAAAGTAACACTGATACACAAACTGAACGAAGATGATTTCGACCGTCGCGTTGAATTTTGTGATGATATGATGGCTCGCATAGTTCAAAATCCTAACTTTCTATTTAACATAGTATTTTTAGATGAAGCTGCATTTCAACTTGACGCAAGTTTGAATAGGCATAATTGTAGATATTGGGCAGCTGATAATCCTTATTGGGCACGAGAAGCTACATCACAATATTCACAAAAATTAAATGTCTGGGTTGGAATACTAAATGATAAAATTATAGGACCATTTTTTATTGATGGTAACTTGAATGCCCAAAATTATGAAGCTATGCTCCGCAATCAAATAGTTCCTGCAATAATGGAAATAACCGGAGAAAACTTCAATGGCACATGGTATCAACAGGATGGCGCAGCAGCTCATTATGCACGAACTGTTCGCGCTTACTTAGATGCGGTATTTGTTAATCGATGGATAGGACGAAGAGGCATTATTGAATGGCCAGCTAGATCACCCGATTTGACGCCACTTGATTACTTCTATTGGGGGTATTTGAATGAATTACGGCAAAGGATCATTGATGAATCAGATCTCATCCCTGCTGAAATCATCAGAAATGCTGTTGGTGCTTTTTACTATCGATTAGGACAGTGTCAAGAAGTAAATGGGGAGCAGTTCGAGTATCTACGATAATCATAGTTGAAAATACTTATCCAATCACGTGAGAGGCAAGGGGACTCACGATAATAAAGCACCCCAAAGGGAACAGAAATTACTACGTCCACGCCGTTGTTCCTGGGTAACGCTAAAAGTAAAATCAAATGACCTTTAAGATCAATGGAAAATTATTGATCTCAATGGTTTTGAATGTAAAATTTCGCGCTCTTTCCATTGCTGATGTCAAAAATGGTGCTTCCCATTAAAAAAAATGACCTGACCTTAAAAAAACCGTCAAGGTCATCTTCAAGGTCAAATCTATGACTTTGACATTTTTTACAAATAAATCACTTGAAAAGTTATTTGAGTGTTTCCAGACTTTTTGGACACCCTGTATATGTTTATTGCGGACGCTCAAGACGCTGTTGCCGGATCGCCCGAGGCTGCGCAGAAGATAACTTCTGTACTTCTGCGCATAGAATACGGAGAGAATGCGTGCAGTAGTGCTCAACCTATTCTTCTTTTGCCATATACACTGGTACTAATGCAAATGAAGTTTAAGTTGCGCTCGACTGATCCGCGACAACGTCCTTAAAACCGTGATGCGACGCGCGCTAACCTATAAAGTGTTAGTTAAAAAAAAATGTATAAAAGTAAGAGTACTTTAAGGGATTGTCGAACATAATTTCCGCGCTCTACTACACAGACAATTCTCTATATTCTTTGCTATAGCATCTAATGTAAATTTGATTTTTCAAATAATTTTGTAACGGCTTTATTAATGGCATTTCTGATTGCATCAAAATATTATTTATAATTAGTAGAATGTGCGTAGACTTCTTTTTTGGCTGATTTCATTTCCTTTTGCTGAAAATACTGACTTATTTTTCAATTGGAATTGAAATCATCCAAAAAAGAAGTCTACGCACATTTTACGTATTATAAATAATGTTTTGATGCAATCAGAAATGCCATTAAGAAAGCCGTTTCAAAATTATTTGAAAAATCAAATTTGCCTTAGAGGTTAGCAAAGAACATAGAGAATCGTCGGTACAGTAGCGCGCGGAAATTAAGTAAGGCATCCCCTTAAGAGTTCGTAAGCATCGTCAAAAAAAATGTTAGTATATCTGTAAATGAAATTAAAAAAACGTTGGACATTGTAAATATACTTAGTGACAAATATACTTAGTGATTGCAACAAAATGAATCGTATTTGATAAAGTGAAGAAAAAGTGTTCAACAGTTTATCCACCACCGCCTTGTAATCTTTTTTACTAATTTATGTAAACTTTTTGTACAGTTTTTGTTGATTACAAACTGCTACGTATGTGAAGGCTTATTTTATAATAAATAAAAAATACTATTTTTTTGATACGTGTTTGTAAATAATTTCTTGATTTATATTAATTATATCGATTAACTAATAAAAAATATTTTAGAAATGACCGCACATGTATATATATATATTGTAACGGGGTTCTTTCTGACCTGTTATGTCGCGGAGGAGACCTTCCTTCGCAAGATAGGTGCAATGGGGCACGCACGTGTGCCCCTCGAGGTCCTTACCTCGGGGTGCGCGCGAGCACCCGATGGCGAATGTATGTCGCCGCGGCACGTATACAACGCGAGTACACCTGTACTCTCGCTTCTCGTACTCGCGTGCTGTTGCGCGAACGCGTCCCCCGCGTTCGCGTGGCCGTCGTCCTCCTGGACTATCGCCGATGCCGGCCGCCCAGCTCTACGATAGAGTGGCGGTATCCGGGAGTTTTGGAACGAGGAAGGTTTGTCGAGTAGTCCGCGGACTACTCGACAAAGACAAAGACTCAAATTGCTCCATTTGGGAAAAGGATGGAAAGAAGAAAGGAATTGTATGAAATGGCTCCCTAAGTCAAACCTGTCTGTAGTACCCTGTAGACGTCCCGGTACGACGCCTTTCGCGGACTTCCGCGTTGTCGCTTCACATTTCCTTCTCTAGACTGGGCACTCCCAGTCTGAGACGCTTGCCCACTGGCAACGCTCTTCTCTTCATCAGCTCCTGCTGATGGAGTCGTGGGCGCATCCACACGACTCCCGCCTTCCCCGGAGGTCGGGCGTAGGTCTCAATGTCCTCGTCTTCTACAGGAACATTTTCTCGTTGGAGTAGAACCGTCTACCCTGGACTCATTCCATCTTCGGATCTTTGAGTCCTTTGTCCATGAGACACCAGCCACTGGTGTCTCCCCGCTCTCTTCCTTGTTCATACGAGAAAGGGCATCTGGGACGTTGTTCAGCGCACCTTTTCTGTGCTCAACAAAGCACTGGTGACCTTGCAGCTCCAAGGTCCACCATGCTAATCGACCTGTTGGACCACTCAGTGTGCGCAGCTATCGCACACAGCTGTGGTCCGAGACTACTCGGAAAGTGTAGCCTTTGATGTATGGGCGAAACCTTATCACATATACTACTCTCGCTCTGTCACGCTGTAGGTCCTCTCGGCAGATGAGAGGACGCAGCTCAAACTTACGCTCCTTCTCCGTAACTTGCGTAAGCGGATCGGCCATCGTGGCGAGGTTGTTCAGGAACCTGCTGTGCCACGATGCCTTGCCTAAGAACCGTGTTAGCTGCTTCACGTTCTTCGGCGCCGGGTACTCCAGTACCGGCCTTATTTTCTCTGGATCGGGGCGGAACCTTTCTTGGTTCAGCACCTCCTGCAGATACTTTACTCCGCATTGGCAGAAGTGGCTTTTCTGCCGGTTGATAGTTAGGCCTGCCTCCCTTAGGCGCGTTGGGCGCCATTTGTGATATAGTATTTCGCTGTCCCCGTACTATTCACTGACGGACCAACGGCTGTTCTTCTGCTCTAGTCGATTGCCCACACTAACCGCAACAAAACTTCCAACCCCTTATCTCAAGCGAAAATCACCAAAACTCACTACTTAAAAAGGGCGCCAGGTGCTCGCGCACCGTGTTGGTCCGATGTCCGGCTGGCTCAGACTCAAGGGTGGTCGTTGACGCACCGAGTCCGGGGATGTCCTCGGCGACTGAGGCAAAACTGCTCCACACTGCTTCTCCGCTACCGCTGTCGCTGGAAAACACGCTTCAACACACGAACACTCCAGGGGAAAATCGGGCAGAACCACTCAAATGAACCACTCAATCAATTTCTCTTAAATTCACTATATTCTCAAATGGCGTGTTACACGTGTCCTGGTGTCGTGAAGGTCGCGTCCACGGAATCGTCGAGCGGGTGTGCGCGTACCGACCCTACTCCTACACTTGCCCGCCACTCTGCTCACCACAAATTAAAACGATGAATTCCACAAACTCCAACAACTTGCCTACTACTACTCCTATTACCACTAACCTACTAATCCTCCTCACCTACTACCTAAATTACTCCCACACTTCCTACCCACTACGATAACTTCCCTCCACAAAACACCCTACAAAGCTAATCTACAACTACTAACACTCCGAAAAAACTGCTTGAAATCTAAAATGCGTGGCGTCGGTACAAATACTTCTTCCAGAATGGCGGTTTTTCTTTGCAAAACCGCCGTCCTGTCCGCGTCGCGAATTTTCCCTCTCACTCCAACACATTGCACATATGTTCACGATCGGCGCGCCGGTTCGCGCGTCGATCGCGAACTCACGACGCGAGCGCCCCCACGGACCTGAGGTCGCGCGGAGGTACTACCGCCCTCGCGGAGGCACGACCTGTCGCTCTGGCGGAGGCGAGCACCGGCCATGAGAGCCCCGGCGATCACGAGTCGAACGCGCCCTTCTCTCCATACTCTACGACGCATAGGAGCGGAGATCGATCGTTTCTCTCTCGCTCCTATGGCCGCGCGCCTCGCCCTCTCTCACTCGCACCTAGCGCGCCGTCTCTCTCGCTCCGCGCGCTCCCTCTCTCTTCCGACGCGCGCGCTCTCGTTCTGCCGCCGCGCGCTCTCCCGCTCTGCCGCCGCGCGCGCTCTCTCTCCCACCGCGCGCTCTGTCTCTCTCGCGCCTAGCCAGTTTCCGCCGGCCGAGCAACACGTGCTCGACCGGCTCGCACGTCTCCGCCTCGGCTCGAGTTTCCCCGCGTACCCGCGTCGTCGCGACCCTCGCCGCGTGTAGTGTGGTGTATGTGCGTGTAGTGTGTGGAAGCGTGTACGATGCGTGTTTGTATTTTCTGCGTCCTCGACGGCGTCTTCATGCTTCGCCGCGGCAGTCGCGGGGTCGAGGGAAGATGGCGGCCGCGCTCAGCTGAGCGGCCGTCTCTCGCCTCGGCTGCGTGCACTATCGCGGCACCGTCGGGCTGCCTCCCTCTGCCACACTCTCTTTCGCACTCATCCTCAGCACGGCCTCGAGCACCAGGTAACTCCTCATTCAGTCCTTCGTCTCGTCGAGCCGACCTGCGTAGCATAAATATTGCAGGACCACTCGACGGCGACGAATTCCCTTCCGTCCTCGACATTTTCTATTTATCAATAAAACTCCCTCACAAACTCCCCCTCCCTAAACGGAACAACAGTGAACGTTGATCAATCCCAAAGTTGTCGCGCAGGAAGGGAATTCGTAACCTCAAGCGTCTCTAATCATTAGCCCGTCTTTACCCCGTCACCACTACATAACCCCCAACAATTCAACATTCACTCACATCCAACTCATCTTGCTCGTCGCCTCCTTTCCTCCACCTAGTCGCAAAACAAAGAAGAATTAGTATGCCGCCAGAGCGGACTTGTGTCGTCGCGGTCTTCAATGTCGCGGGTCTTCAATGTCGCGGGTCTTCAATGTCGCGGGTCTTCAATGTCGCGGGTCTTCAATGTCGCGGGTCTTCAATGTCGCGGGTCTTCAATGTCGCGGCTCTTCGTTGGGAGGAGAGAGACAGGGACCTAATGACCCGAGGGGGGGTGGGAACCTCCACTACCGAAGGCCAGACGCATGGCCCACTCTTGGTAGGCCGGTGATATGTCCCGGCAGTTGGCCAGCACCTTCACCAACGTATCTGCCAATGCTGGAAGTGGGGCTGACGCTGGTAGTGAGGCGGTGACTACCGGGGGAGTCTCCACTGCCACTGGCCTCCGCTCCGCTGGTCTGGTCGCGTCCCTTCAGCCCCTACCTCGATCGCCGGCAACGTCCTCTGGAAAGCTGGTCCCGGTTCCGGATCCCTCCGAGTCACCGCCACCGCTCTCTCCTCCGTCTCCGTCCGGCCTCTCGTACTTCCGCCCGGGAGTTGAGGCACCATTCGGTCCGTCGGGGCCATCCCCATTGGTAGGGATCCCGGGGGGGGGCATCGTCCTCCGGGGGTCTGTCTCGATGCCCCTAGCCCGTAACCAGGCCCTGTGGGTGGCCGAACACCGCGGGCAGCTGGCCAGGTCCACCCCGCGCCGCCCACAATTGTTACAATAAATGTGGCTGGCGGGACGGGGGCACCTCACCTTCGATTGGCCTACCTGCCAGCAGTTGTAACTATGCCCGCGGTGGCGGGTCCACGGCCCGATCGACGGGCACATAGGGCAGACCTCCAAACATTACGCCCTCCTTCCTGGGCTCCGGCTCCTGTCGGCGCGGCTCCTTCCTCCTCAAGCTCTCGGTCGATGTCCCCCGGGCGGTCTCCTTTCTTCCTCGCTGGGCCTCGAGGAGCCTAATGCGCTCCCGAGCGTCGCGGGGTTGATGGCTCCATAGAGCGTCGCGGTTCTTGGGGCTCCGGGGAGCGTCGCGGTTTTTTGTGCTCCGGAGAGCGTCGCGGTTTTTGTTGCTCCTGAGAGCGTCGCGGTTTTTGGATCTGGAACGGGAGCTGGACTGCTTCCTCTTCGCACTCCGGCCCTCCCTGGCCGGCACCCGGCGGCCTGGAGGTCCCGGCTCGGGGCTCGGGGTTCGGGCCCGTGGCAGGTTTGGCGACTCGTAGTCGTCCAGCGTCAGTTGCCGCCGCGGGTTATAACGATGACGTTTATAGCCATCGTCATAACGCAGCATTGGCCACTGCGCAGGTGGGGCGGGCTCACGGATCTCGTGAATTACCGCCCCGACTTCGACCGCCTCCCCCCACGTCCCGCCTCCCGAGAATCCCCCGCTCGGTGATCCTCGTACGAGTCCGCGGGTACCGGGGGACGCACGTGCGGACGTCGCAAGGAGGGTGGAGCTGCCAGCAACGGGAGGTCTCCTATCTCCATCGGCGTGGGATCACCTGCAACCCACAAGATCTCGGGCGTCACCTTCCTGACGCCCCCCAATGGTTCCTCCGTCACCATACCTTGGACCATCCGCGTCACCTCCGATATGGGACTGGCCGGCACTCTATCCTGCAGCTGGAAACCCGGAGGCGCCCCAGGTACATCAGCTCGGTGGGGCCACCTTCATCCCTCTCACACCTAGCCAGCTCTGCGTCCACCTACCTAGAGTCCTCCGCCTCCAGCGCAATTTGCAGCTCCGCTGCCCTTCTCCGCCTCTCCCGGACCTCCTCCGGAGTCGGAGGAACTCCCGTCAAAGCGGTAGGGTTGTTTCCTCCTCGCCGTGGAATCGCTCCCGTCTTCCTGGCCGCCTCCTTCCACGACTCCATCAACTCCGGATCCAAGGGTGGCAGTGGGTGGGCCGCTATCTCCCGTTGGATGGCCGCCTCTAGGGTCCGCAGGGCCTCGTGACGAGCCCTCCGCTCCTCCTGCTCCTCCCTCTGGTCGTGGTGTATGTTCGACATGTCTCCTTTCACATTCCTTTGACCATGTCCACCTGTATGGCCCAGGTTTTCCAAAAGTCTATGCCTAGTATCACCTCTTGTTCTAAGGATGGAATGGCACGGAATACCATTTCCTGGTTCATTCCGTCCACCTCCATGTTCACCTTGAGGTTCCCTTCGACTCTCGTGGTTGCTCCGCCAACTACTCCTTTAACCTCCGTCATACTGGGTTGGAGCCTGCTTCTAAACCTCTCGGTCAGCTGTGCTCCTACCAACGACGCTGCGGCCCCGGTGTCTAGGAGGGCCTTGTATCTCTCTCCTCCTATGTTCAGCCACACGAAGGGCCGGCCGTCGCTGGAAACCCCTGCTACCTTCTCCTTATCTGCAGCATTCTTCGCCTGGTTGGGGGATTGTCTTGGGCTTCGCTGAGCCTCTGCTGAGCCCCGCTCAGCCATTCCCCCTCCCAAGCTAGACATACCCCCGGTACTACCAGCTTGACTTCCGGTCGCAGCCACCGTCGATGACGGACCTGGAGCTTTGCCGTACAAACAGGCCAAAGCCTGGGCCAACCCAAAGCCTTTCAACGCGGGTGCTGGGTTGCTCACCCTGAAACCACTAGCCATGGCCTGCTTCTGTGCTGGCTGCTCCTCTTGACTCGGTCCCGTCATCTTTGGCAGCCCCCAGGGACGTCCAGCCTGGATACCCAGGATGTACTGTCGCACGATCGTCTCCGCTGGCGGACGTCGCTCTTCGACTTCTGCGTCGTTGGGTGGTCCTCCGGCAACGTCGTTATGTAGGGTCCTTAAGGCCAAGTCAGGTATGACGACCGGCCTGCCTATATTAGGAAGCGTAGTCGTGGCTGATCTACTTGCCTCCTGATCCCCACTCGCCACAGATTGCCGTCTCGCTTGGTCTGATCCACCCGTCGCGTCGCATTGGTCTTCGTCGTCCGTGTTATCCTCTACCTCTTCAACCGCGTATCCTCCTGCCTGCTCCTCTTCTTCGTCTGCCGATCCAAGTGCGTAATGCTCCTCTCCCGTTTGCTCTCTGGGGAGGGTTGCCATCCTGTGCAATACTTTTCTCGGCAGACGTCCAGCTTTCTTCTCGCTGTTCCACGTCCTCGCACCGCTCTATACTCTTCCATGTCCGCCCTTCCCTTAAGCTTTCTTTTTCCTCCCTTCGTATCGTTATCGACACTTCTCGAACTCGTCTCTTTCCTGCCTCCGGTCTTTCCTCCTCCGTCGCGATTGCACCATCTTTTAAGGTTTCGGTCTCAGCATCTGGCCCTGCGTAGGCCCCTGGACATTCCCCTGGGCATGGGGAAAATCCTGGTTCTGCTGCTGCGCCGGTGCCTGTCGTGTTGGTGCTCTCGCGGCCTGCCAATTCTGCCGCAGCGGCTCACATCCAGGGCAGTTCTGGAACGTTATACCCTGGGTCCCGCATACCTGGCAAAACAGTCGCGGCAAGGACGGGCACTCATTTCTTCGGTGTCCCGCTTTGTTGCACCCGTAGCACACCGTCTGTGGACACCGTCTCGCGGAGTGTCCCGCTACCCCGCATTGGTAGCAGACACCCGAGAACTGTCTCGGCTGCTGTGCTCCGGCCTGCTGTTGCTGCTGCTGCTGCTGTTGCTGCTGTTGTTGCTGCGGTTGTTGCTGGAATCCCAGCTTAGGCTGCGCAGGTGTCATTAGCACCTGCGCATACGTCACTGGTCCCGTCGCTTGCATCTGTCTGGTCCTCGTAGCCCCAGTTGATGTCTGTGCGGTCTGCACCGTCGCTACTACCGCCGGTTTCTTTGCTGTCTTCTTGTTCTTTTTCTTCTTCTCCGTCCTCGCCTCTTCTTCTTCCCCCTCATCTTTACCGCTATCTTCGGAGATGGCCGCTACCTTCGTCACCTTCTGCGGCTTGAAAGCTGCTGCTGGAACCGCCATCTTCTCCGCCGGTGGTGGCGGAGAGTATCGAGCGTCCAGCTCCATCTCCCGCTCATATTTTCTGCCCATGCGCTGCAGCTCTTCGAATGTGTCAATTCGCCGATCGCGCATTCTGTGCCTATAGTGCGGAAGCAAGTTTCTAATTGCCCGGCGCACCTGTCTGCGCTCTGGCATTGGCTTCCTTCGCGCCGAGACAATTAGTTTAAAGTTCGATATAAATTTTGCGATCGTCTCTCCCTTCGCTTGCGTCCTGGCTCGCACGTCGTCCCAAATGTCTTCGTCCGTCTTCTCGCTTAAGAACTGCGTCCGGAATTCTTTCTGAAATTTCACGAACGTCAGTCGATCTGACCTCACTCCCCTGTACCATTTGCTGGCACTTTTAGTCAGGGTACATGGGAGTGCATGCAGCAGCTCCCTCTCGCTCATTCCTGTGCACCTGAAGCAATCCTCTAACCTCTCCAGGTAGTCCTCGGGGTTTTCGCCTTCTCCAGAGAACTTCAAACCCCATCCCTGGAGAATCTTTATATTGCGCAGCCCCCTATCAGACTCCTGTTGTTGTCGTGGCTCTTCCCTCTCGCCACTTGCTTCTGGTGCGTCGCGGTCGTCCTCCCTTCCCTGCGATATCCTACTTCCTCTTCCTTGGGACGGTGCCACGCTGCTTCCCGCATTCGTGTCCGACGTCGGCGTCCACTCCTCGCTGTCTTCCTCCTCCGGCGATCTTCGCTGCTTCCGCGCTTGCCTTGCTGCCTTCGACTTCTCTACCGGTGCCGTCTGGATTTCCGGCACCTTCAGCGCTTGTACCTTCCTTCCTTGTGGCTGTGCAAGCAGCGGCGTCCTCTCCTTCTCCACTATTTCCGCCTACCTTCTTTCCGCCAATCGCCTCTGGACTTCCCTCTCCACCATTTCTTCAAATGTCTCTTGTTGCGATTTCTGTCGCGGCGTCCTCTGACTTCTGCGGGTCTCTTCTTCGTTCTCTGAGGCGTCGTTTATCCTCCGGTTCTCCGACAGTTCCCACATCGAGAACCCTGGCGGAGCTTGCGTCCCTTGCACCCTACTCGTCATCTTGGGTCGCGCTCCTGCCATCGTGTTTGTCACTGTCGTGGAAACCGTCGTCGTTGTTACCGCTGTCGGTACCGGCGGAAACTGCCACCTTTCTTTCTCTTCCGTCCGCCTACAATTATTCAGTCCCTGTAGGTAATTCCTTACGTCCTTTGTCTCATCTTTCGACGCTGCTCCCGCTTCGTCGACACTCGGTTCCCATGGAGCGTCGAATTCCAACACTGCCCTACATTGTCCTCTTGCGAAGGTGTTCGAGATGCTCCTAGAACGTTTTCGACCTCGTGTCGATGTATATCCTGTATCCTTCACCGGATTGCTTTACCATTGCGACCGAGCTTGGTCATGGGCTCGTGGATGGTGTGATGACGCCAGCGTCCAGTACCTTTCGGACCTGCGCGTGCATCCCGGCCTCTATTACCGGCGACTCCGAGTAATAGCGCTTTTTGATGGGGCGAGCAACTCCCACATCAATTATATGGGTCACCCTCGTAGTGCACCCAAATGTGGTCGGGTCCTCACCGACCAGCTGCTGCACAAGTGCCTCCATTTGTGCCGGCTGTTCCTCGGTCGTACGGTCTAAGCCTACTGAGCCGACTGGAACAGTGTCAGCCTCCCTGACCGATGTCAGCTGGAGGTCGACTCTGACGTTGTCGTCTACCAACGTCAGTTGGTTGGACCGCGGGTTGTGACTCGAGCCGAATTCCGACTTGAAGTTCATACCCGAGTAACAATCGGCGTCCAGTGTAGGGATAATCAACACCTTGATCTCCCTACTTATGCCACCTATCTTAAAGGGAAGGTGAACACATCTCGCCATCGAGCTTGTGTTACCGTCAGTGAGCTTTAGCCCCTGCGTGCTCGCTTGGCATAACTGTTCGGCCGCATGCAGTTCTCAACTGCAGGACGATCGGTCCCATTACCGTGACCGATGCACCTGTGTCGTACAGAACGCGGAAGTGGAAACCCTCCACTTCCACCTGTAGACACCCTCTGGTTTCCAGATTTTCCTCCGTAGGAACGTCCGGTTGTGCCGTACCGCTGACTCCCTGGGAGGTTGTCTCCGAAGCTTCCTGACAAGCTTCGGTTGCATCTGGGGGAGCAGTTGAGAGCCCTACTCCCCCCGCTGTTTGTTTTCCGGCGAACAATTTGGACATTTTGCACGAATCACCCCTTTCTTTTTGCATCCGTAGTAACGAAGGGGCTCCGTCGCCTGTCCGATTTTCTGACCTTCCTTCCCGCTGCAACTACTATTTTTTGAGTTACCTTTTCCGGAGCGGCCAGTTTTACTCGTCGAGGAGGAAGCACTCTTGCTTTCCCCTCTCTGCCTTTTCCTGTTTTTATTGCGTAGCGCATTCACAATTTCCTCGTTTAGCGAACTGAATTGTTTCGTTATCAAATCCAGGACTTCCTGAAGTCCGACATCAGATATTGGAGCTTCGGGCTTCACATGTTCTGTAGATGTCAGTGCTGCCACTGCCGCTATCTTTGCGTGGAAAGACGAACCTGTCTTTCCGTCCTGCGATTTGTTTGCCGTCTTCGAGGACACCTCATATGACATGCTTTCTGTGCATGTTATTTCGTGGCTGTAGGCTGCCTCGTTCTGTTGGTAGCGACAACTAATGTCGTTCCGTAGGCGTTTGAGCCTGTCGTGCTTTGATGCTGTGATTTTGATACCACATGCTAGCGACTCCTTTGAGGACGCATGGGAGCGACGCCAGCATGTCGCTCTCATTGAGCTTCGCTGCTCTTGCGTTGTCCTTAAAGGTTTTCAGAAAAGACTCCGCGTCTTCTCCTTGTTCAGCCGTGAACTTAACGTTTCAACGGCTAACAATGCGGCTGAGGTCGTCGTGACCTCTGCCTGTGCGATTCATATCGCTGTTGGGTGGGCCAATCTGATCTCTATTGGTCCTCCCGTTGGTGAAATCCGCCCACGTCCTTATCTCACCTGGCGGAAATCTCCGTGTGTTTTGGACGGTCGGCGTGCCGTCCAAATTGCAGCCGAATGTGGGATAGTTCCTCGTGAACGTATCCTGGAATTCAACCTGTGGCGACGACTGTGTTGGATATATACATTCCCGTTGCCAGTCGTTTTGCCGAATGTCGAACCTCGTGTTTGACCGCGGAGACCTCAGCTGCTTGACCTCTCGAGTTAGCTGGTCTACCCTGTTCGTCAGGATCGCGATAGTCTCCGCCTGGGTCGTCACCGTGTACGTCAGATCTCTGTATCCGACGTTGTGCGCGCGAGAGGAGGGGGGAGGATGGGGATAATCTTTGGTTTTGACCTTATAACTATATAATATAGGGTGATATATAAATACATACCTAGAAACTAGTGCGTTACTAGTGAAAAAAAAGGTATTTTCTAGGTTATTTTCTTAATATAACAATTTTTCGTAGTCGATTAATACTCTTAAAATGGATTGTTTTATTAATCCCAAGTAATAGGTAGGAAATGCCTTGATTGTATATTATATTATTATTTCGCACTTAAGACAAATTCGCAAAATCTGTCGTATTGAGTTTGAGCATTATATGAGAAAAAAAAACCGTTTATTATTAAACAATAATTATTGTACAAAATTTATTATTTAATTCTTTTTTGCATTAGATTTTCAGGATTTATACTTGAAACTTAATGCGACTACGTTAAATACATTAAAATTGTTTGAATTTATTCTTGCTAATTAAATTAAGAAAACTAAAATTATTAAATGGTCAATATTCACATAAAATAAATAAAACTGAATTTATTAACAAAAAAAAGGATGTAAAAAAAGCTCCATAAGGGATTTGAACCCGATCTAAAAAATTACAATTCCGGCATGTTATCCACTTAACTATCATAACATTTAGTATCATATGGCACAATGTCGCATATGTCCATCTGCCGACATAAATTTTAATATGCAAGAAATATTCGTGCACTCAATTTTCTAATTAACATTTTAGAATAATAATATTGTAAGGAATATTGCATCTATATGATATTCAAAATGTTTTATTCTTTACCTTTCAGTTATTGGTGTAATTTTTAAGGAATATTTTTGTGCATTATTCTTTAAACAATATATATAATATTGCAGAAATATTCCTGCACAATATTCCTCTGTGATATTCTCGTAATATTATTCCAATATTGCAGTGCAATATTCAAAATAATTTAATTAAAATTTGTTGATGTAATATTTTAGGAATATTTCTGCACGATATTACTTTACTTAATATTCTCGAAGTATTATTGTAATATTGCATTATGATATTCAAATCACCTCATCTTTGAATTATTGTTGCAATAATGCACAAAGACTTCTATACAATACGTTGCTATTTAATATTTTTGGAGTATTATGGCAACAATGCATTAGAATATTCAAACCACATCATCTTTGAATTGTCGTTGGAATATTGCACGAATATTTCTCTACAATAAATCTTTATTCAACAATCATTCAGCATTACTGCGTGTGATATTCAATCATTTCATCTTTAAATTATTGCTGTGATATTGCGGGAATATTGTTGCATGATATACAGTGATATTGAAATATTGTGAAGATATTGCTGCAATATATCTATGTGGTGTGGGTTAGGAAGGTTTGACTCGCCTTTTAAATCATTTAGATGCTGTTAAATATACAGGGTGTTCGAAATGTTCCGGACCCCCCACTTATAACATAAAGTAAGCATTTTGGAAAAAAATGTTAAATACAAAAGTTGTTAAGTTTTGAAGGTTGAACTAAATGATGACCTTGGATTTGTTATTGGTTATCATTTTCAAGATCATTTAAAGGTCATCTTCAGTTTTTTAAATAGGGACCCCTATTTTTTATTACAGATTTTGAAAGAGCACAAAATTTTACATCTGGATATGTACCCACGTTATGGCTCAAAATGACCTACAGAGGTCATTTAGTGGTTAAATGATTATTTAGTAGCAGAAAGCCAAGAAATCCCGATTATTAAGAACTTTGAGCGTATCTGACCAATACTAAAGTAATTTGATTTTGCAAGACAAACTTTATGGTGGCGTTAAACTGACATTGCCCTTGATTTTCAAGGTCATTTGAAGGTTAACTTTAGTTTTCCAAATTAAGCCTCCTAGTTGTAATTCTCCATTTTGCGCCAGCGCTAAATTCTGCATTAGGATTGTAGAAGGTGTAATTGACACTGGCGTAAAATAAGCCTTAGGCCAGACAACTACATACCTCGGGGGGGAAAATGATAAATAAAAAAATGTCTAATCAAAATAAGCCCTAGGCCCAACAACTACATACCTCGGGGGAGAAAATGATAAATAAAAAAATGTCTAATCAAAATAAGCCTTAGGCCCAACAACTACATACCTCGGGGGGGAAATGATAAATAAAAAAATGTCTAATCAAAATAAGCCTTAGGCCCAACAACTACATACCTCGGGGGAGAAAATGATAAATAAAAAAATGTCTAATCAAAATGAGCCTTATTGCTCAGGCACGGGAGGTACAACTAATTAAGGTAACATCATGGGTAATCCAGCCAACTAAGGCAAGACCATCGGCGGCCCAGCCTACTAAGACAAGAACACTAGCGGCCCAGTCAGCTAAGGCAGGACTATCGGCGGCCCAGCTAACTAAATCAAGACAGTGGACTATTCGCCCAAACTGAATTTTTTTAAAATGTCGTTGACAGGAACTTTTTACAACAACTGTTCAAATTGTTGCCCATTAACAGTTTGGCAATGTGCTAACCGATTGTAAAAGGCTGCAACAACATTTCGCAAGATTTGCTGAGGTATCAAGTCTATTTCATCAGTGATTCTTTGGCGTAATTCATCCAAGTCACGTGGTTTTATAACATAAACTTTATCCTTCAAGTATCCCCAAAGGAAGTAATCAAGAGGCGTTAGGTCTGGGGACCGAGGTGGCCATTCAATTGTACCTCTCCGCCCAATCCATCTATCATGAAATGTTGCATCTAAATATCGGCGAACATGAATACCGTAGTGTGCAGGAGCACCATCCTGTTGGAAGTAAATTTCGTCCAGATTTCCACCCGTTAAATTCCGTACAGCAGGTATAATTTGGTCTCGAAGCATGTTTTCATACATTGCAGCATTTAAATTACCTTCAATAAAGAAAGGGCCAAGTACTCTTCCATTAAATATGCCAGCCCAAACATTTACTTTTTCAGGATGTTGCGTGTGGTCCGCTCTCATCCAATGTGGATTGATGTTACTCCAGTATCGACAATTATGTCTGTTCACTGTTCCGCTTAACTCAAACGTGGCTTCATCAGAGAAAACAATGTTATTGAGGAGCAAAGGATCATCAGATATCATTTGCATCATTACATCACAAAACTCTACCCTTCTATCAAAATCATCTTCAGATAATTCCTGTACCAACTTTAATTTGAAAGGATGCCATTTGTTGAGGCAATGGGGGTCCTCAATAAATGATTGTAATACGTCTAAGCTCTTTTCATCATTAGACGATGATTTGGATCTACCTGATTTAGGACGATCTTTAATACCACCTGTCTCTTCAAAACGTCTAATTGTACGAATTACGGTACTTTTTGAAATAGGGTTGTTTTCTTCAACTCTGAATGTTTCATTGAATAAACGCTGTACCTGTTTGTAACCTCTCTTGATCACCCCACCCTCGCATCATCAACAAAGATATTCTTTCTCGTTCAGTAAGATGTGCCATTTTTCACTACGATTAAAAGTACAATTATTGAAAATTAATACAATTATCTGAATTTCGAAGTAAGAGAACTTCACTTAACTCTTGAAAACAGAAAAGTAAATAGGAGTAAACAATTGTTAATTAACAATTATAAATGAACTGATTCCTAAAAAGAATAGTGAGCAAAATCTTCTAAGGTACAAGTAACGATCCTGAAAATGCTATGAATCATGCGTAGAAACTCGTAACCCTTGCAAAAAATTATTGCAATAAAAACTGTTCATGTAAAACGGTTAGATTATTTTGCTTTTGAAATTAATAACCCCCAAGTGTCCTATGTAGATCATTTCGAGCCATGACGTGGATATTGTACATATCTCCAGACCTAAAATTTAATGCTCCTCCAGAATCCGGAATACAAAATGAGTCCCTTTTTAATAAGCTGAAGATAACTTTCAAATGACCTTAAAAATGAAGGCCAATTTTAAAGTGACCATAAAGTTCGTCCTAGAAAATCAAATTATGTACTTTAGTATTAAAGTACGAAATTTTTTTTTTCTTTTCGTCAAATACACCCAAAGTTCTTAATAATCGGGATTTCTTGGCTTTCTGCTACTAAATAATCATTTAACCACTAAATGACCTCTGTAGGTCATTTTGAGCCATAACGTGGGTACATATCCAGATGTAAAATTTTGTGCTCTTTCAGAATCTGAAATAAAAAATAGGGGTCCCTATTTAAAAAAATGAAGATGACCTTTAAATGATCTTGAAAATGATAACCAATAACAAATCCAAGGTCATCATTTAGTTCAACCTTCAAAACTTAACAACTTTTGTATTTAACATTTTTTTCCAAAATGCTTACTTTATGTTATAAGTGGGGGGTCCGGAACATTTCGAACACCCTGTATAACGGAATATGTTGAATCTAAACAATCAATTAAATATTGCATTTCTTCTATTATTTGAATCTTCGTAGACACGTTTTAAGGTAGTCACGCACGCAGAAAAAAATTTAGTTGAATCAATGGCCGCGAGGACAATAATTCGCAACAACTGCCCTTGTTTCATTGACTAAACGGAAAATCTATTGGATTAATTCATTTTTTATTAAATTAAACGCATTCATCATTAGAATAATAAATAATTCCGTCAAATTATTGTAACAATTTTTATTAAAATGACTTCAATATTTATATTAAAATAAAAATATTTTTTAGTAAAACAATAGTACAGACCGGTAAAAAACATTAATCATGAAGAAAAATAAAACTTATAATACCTGTGAAAATGAGGTACTTAAATAATAATTAAATATAACTTCTGTAAGTAATTGATATAACAAATATTGTTTAATTTCTTATTATATATTCGAATCTTCAATTATTTTTGACGACAAAGTTCGTAAAATTGAGGAAGGGTCGCAGGTAACCTTTCTTTGGCCTGAGTTCGAAAAAAAAGTCTAAATTTTCCGGAATCGTTATAAAAAACTCTAGTTAAGTAGTTGTTTATTATTATAATTTTTTCTATCTGTTTATTTTTGGGCCAAATAAATTTTGATATTTTGATTAGCTGATGAATCGATCCTGACTGTTATGATAGCCCAGCTTACGAAGGACGGAAAGGGTAAAAAAGGCATAGCAATTTCAAACGAGGGAAATATAAAAAAACTGCAAAGTACAGTACAAAGTTTTTCACGTGGGTCCAAACGGCGGGAAACGCCACTGTAGTGGTGTTGCCATGATTCGAACATATCCGAGGGCCATTTGGGGATGATTATATGGAAGTATCCCACCAAAGTAGGCATGTATCAACGAAAAATACCCGGCCGCCAGCAGGTTAATTATATTCAAACTTTACAAAATCTTTATGAACTCTTAATAAAATTTTTAAACTAAATAAATAGCTAATTCTGTTGTTTTATAATTGCTGTAATGTATATTTATTATTATTTTTTTTTTCATGTAAATTCGTAGGGGTACATAAATAATTTTGCACTTTTATCAATTTTCCTGCAATATTTTGTACAGGACAAATACGAATGCAATATGTACCGCGAAAATAATTCAAGTATTTCGAAAATTCTATACCTAAACTTGGAACTGAAATCTTATGAGCCAAATTATCGTAAACAAGTTGACGCATAACAAAAATTAATAGAATAGTATATTACTTTACAAGGGACGAACGACGATCATTCTGTCCGGCGCAGTGATTGGGCCCCGACGCGAAGCCGAGGTGCTTAATTCGCCGGGCATGATGATCGACGTTCGTCCCGTGTAAAGTATACTATCTTTCTTACTATCCGGCCGAAAATTTGTGGTTAATTAGCAATATTTAACATAAAATGTGCACACGAGCGGTATCAGTCTGCTTCAAGATCGATGACCGTGTTTAACATGAAGCGCCATCTCTGTTCAAAACTACTGTGGTATACAGATAAAATTTTCCTCCCTCCTATAATGTGTGTATAACGTCTCTGTCTGATAAGTTAAGTAATTAATAATGAGCGAGGGGATTTAACACCCGCTAACATTTACAACCCGAGCGAAGCGAGGGTTGTTGGTTAGCGGATGTTTAAAAGCCCTGAGCTAAAACAAACACCCTTTTTCAAATATTAACTAACATTAATTCATTACACCCAGATTATTAATTTTTTAACTATAACATTACAGTATTAATTTTTTTTTACACTCTTTTTGAAAAATTAAGTAACACATTAATTCATTGAAAATTTGTTTATTTAAAATTGAAATTTTACAAGATTGAAAATCTAAAAGCGAGCACGTGTCCACGTTTTTGAGGTTACTTTTACAGAGTGTACTGGCAATACTGGCATTTAAATTCGAGCTGGACCTTGTTGAAAATATCCAGCTGGAAATCTATGCATGGACTGGATTCCAGCTGGTTTTCCAGCTGGATTTTCCACCTGGATTTCCAGCTGTAAATTCCAGCTGGATTTCTGGGGAATGCAGGTGCAATTTATATCTTGATTTCGAATCAATCTAGGTAGATTTATTGGATATCTAGATGGATTTCCCAGATGGAAATTCCAGGTGGAAATTCCATCTGGATTTCCAGCTGGATATTTTCAACAGGAGAAGCTTCCTCCCGCACGAATAGATGGCGCGCATAAGCGGACGAATTTTAGCGTTTCGGTTTACATGCGCAGGGCGGAACGGCAAATTTTCGGCCAGGGTAATAAGAAAACTTTAAAGTTATAATATATTACGTAACAAGGGAGGTAAAATAGAAATGGTCGCAGATCACACGTAAATTGGCACCCGAGCCGAAGGCGAGGGTGACAAACGTGTGATCTGAGGCATTCTTTTTTACTTCCCATGTTGCGTATACTATTTCTCAGCCTAGCGAGGCGGAAATCGTAACCTTTTCGATCGGGCGCCGGGAGGAAAGGTTATGGTTTCCTCCCGCTAGGCTGAAAATATAAATTTATATACAGGGTGGGCACTTTTAATCAAACCACCCAGAAATTTTCGCCGGTTCACGTTGTACAAAAAATTGTTTAGACAAAAGTTGTTTGGGACAATGGGGGCCATCTTTTTATGAAATAATTTTTGACCTTGAACTTTATTTTCAAGGTCATTTGAAGGTCAACTTTTGTTTTTTAAATAGGAAACCCTATTTCTGAAAAACGCATAGTTTCTGAGAAGAAAAATCGCTAATATTTAAACATTTTTAAACTCTTCATTTTTTTTCTCGAAAAGGTTGCATCTAATCGAAAAATTACTAAAAATATTATTGATTTAGAATTGCATGAAAAAGAAGGTGATATTTTTTATTTTTCTAATTTTTAAGTTTTTAGAATATTGTTTTTAAGACAATTGCACAAAATTAAAAATTAGAAAAATAAAAAATACCACCTTCTTTTTCATGCAATTCTAAATCAATAATATTTTTAGTAATTTTTCGATTAGATGCATCCTTTTCGATAAAAAAATTGAATTGAAAAAAAAATGCTAAAAACACTTTTGACTCTAAATTTTATGTTCTGTAACGTGGCGCTTTTTCGCCCGTTACTCCGCGTGTCAGTTTGATTAGTGAACAAGCCGCCAGATGGGAAGTCCCTCCACCACTGCCTAAAATTGCGTTAGAAATAGTATTTTTCCGCGGAAGCGCTTTCATATTCCAGAGGAAGATGCCTCGGCCAAGATACCTGCAGATGTGCACCAAGGTTGGCCAGGTACCGATCGCCGTCGTCATGTGAGGCGCGCCGTTGCTGCGATAACAGCCAAGGGCTACGGAGGGTCCAGTTCGTCTACAAGATGAGTATTGCCTCCCATTTAATTTCTCTCTATTTAAGCCTGCGAAATATTGCCTGAAGGCAGTGCTGCCGAGACGCACAAAAATAGGAAAATTCCATCAGCGAGTTAAACTCGCTGCGGCTCGGAATAATGTTTACGTGAACCAGCACTTACCTCCTCTTTTTTCAGGAGGACAGGCGAGGGATGAGGAGGCAAGCGACGAGGTGGTATCACCTTTACACTGGCCCTCCAGAATCACCCGATCTAAGGCGACCAATCAGCAGCGGTGACGCCGACGAGACGACGAGCGTCGGTACCTTGGTCGCACCGAGAGGAGCAGCGCTCTGCGACTTCTCAACTGGCTGGCCTACGAGGAGGATTGCCTGGAGCAACTTCCGCGCCGCGTTGATTGAGGATTGGGATGTTGACTATTTTTAATTGGATCGCGTCGTTGATTTTTTCCGCGGATCCAGTTTTATCCTTAATTTTGATTTGCGCGTTAGTTAGTGCGCACCTTGTGCGTGCAGCCCGTCGCGATCACACACGCGGGCCGGTTGCCCGTTACAGTTCTTTCAAAATCCGGTATCAGAAATAGGGTTTCCTATTTAAAAAACAAAAGCTGACCTTCAAATGACCTTGAAAATAAAGTTCAAGGTCAAAACTTATTTCATAAAAAGATGGCCCCCGTTGTCCCAAACAACTTTTGTCTAAACAATTTTTTGTACAACGTGAACCGGCAAAAATTTCTGGGTGGTTTGATTAAAATGGCCCACCCTGTATAATAACAGTTTATAAAGATTCTGTGATGTTTTTGTCTAGTATATAAGTGATCATATCATTTATAAAATTTAAATATATATTTTGTAGAACCATTTCATTATAAAGAATTTATAAAGTCCATTATATAAATTATCTATAAAATGTTTCCACCTGGGATGAAGGACATAATGAATTTTCTCTTACTCAACTGAGAGTTTAACCTTGCTTGTCAATGTACGAAGTACTCTCTACCAAAGATCTAATAAGATTCCTTCTATCTGTTTTTTGACAGTCCCTTATTTCTTAACTTTACTGTTTAGCTTACCACTTTTGTAATTTCTAAGTAAATGTAAATATACTAGTATACTAATATACAAGCTATTAATGCACATTTTTTAAATATTATAATTTAAAAAAGAAACGTTAAGTTCTATCATTTTATAAAGTTCCAATTTCGTATAATATGCCTTGATGAAAAGAAAAACTTGAATAATATGATTTTTTTTACATTATTAAAACTTTGCTCGTGAAGATATTGTTACATGACCTTAGAACTTTATAAAATGATAGATCATTATCTAACAGAGTACAAATATCTCGTGATTTATCGATATTTCATATATAGATGATAATACTCTTTGTTGTAAATAAATTAATTGCTTTTTCGAAAATTTGAACTTTTATTGACATTCAAACCCTTTAAATAGATAATATAAAAGAATAATAAAAATTGGCAACACTGTATCATCTGTAAGCAGAGGCTTCAAGTTGGTTTTAATTAATTTCTTCTAAAAATAAGGTGATTATTGCTAAAATCTACTATTGCTTACAAATATATAACGATAATTAAAAGACGAAAGCACTGAATACCTCCAATAAGTAAAAACATTAGTACAATTATTTATTAAAATAAAATAATGAGACAAAAAAATTATAAATTAAAATTGAATGAATTATAATGCATAAATAATTCAAATATAGTATATACAAATTTAGCTTTATGTTATATATTTTACCTAAGGATGATTTCAGTGTAGCCATTATAAGAACTATACGAAAAACATAAACTGTTTATAAAGTATCGCTAATTAAAAATTTAATACATTCAAGTTTTTTATGAAGGAAAACGTAATGAAAAGAGCACTATATAACGCAATTGATATAGTAGGTCGTTACAAAACGCGTAATATTTCAGATCTCGCTTCATTTTAATTTGATTTTTCTGTCTGGTGATTGCACGCACTTTCCTCCCATTCTGCTTTTTCTTCGGAGCCGCAGTGGGATACGATCTTCCGTTATAAAAATTCAGACTCATAACGCGACTCGCCGAGTTTTCTTATATTTTGCCTTATCGCGTCCCGAGGGTACGAGCATAAAACTGACGCTTGCACCGGGTGGGCTGGGGAATCCGCAAACGCCACCGACAGATCAATAAATTTGCGTGGATATCTGACAGATACGCCTTGGGATAAGGCATTCGAAAATAAAAACATCTCGTCTTCTTTTATGCCAGTTCTGAGGAACGGGAACGAACTTTATGACGGTTATCGGAGATCTTTTCTGTGATTTATTTAAAAATATCATTTTCTTTGCATTTATTTTAATGTTATCTTTATACTGCATATACGAATTCTTTAATGTAAAATGATAATTATATGGAATTACCATTGAAATATAAAAACGGATAAAAGAAACTGTAGTTTCACACTTATAAAATCGATAACCTTTTCTTTTTACGTAAATTAAATACAAGCAAGCAGTGTTGACAATCAGTACACAGTAGTTTTATTAACATTTTGCTGTAAACTACCTTTTGTATAACACAGTAGAATATACTATTTGACTATTTCAAGGAACACTTATCTATGATATAAACCTTTTAAAAAATGGTAGGAACTTATTTCACTCCTTAAATAATTATCTAAAGGTTTACCATGCCAAAATTCTGAAATAATTAATTTACAAAAAGTAAGCTCCAATTATTTTCGCAAGATTCTTCGCAAATTGTCGCAAGAAATACGCATCTTTATAGGTATAACAAGCAATTAAATTATATTTGAATAAATTAGTTATTTTTTAATTTTGGCATGGTAAACTGCTAGATAATTATTTAAGGAGTAAAATGTGTCCTCTAAATGAAAATAAAAAATGAAAATAATTAATGACCTTCAAAAACTTTTTTTGATATAATTTTTATTAATTATCAATTCATATAACTTTTTTCATCAAATGTTATTTACGTGTATTAAAATGTTTTTTCTAAAAGGTCTATATTTCAGGTAACGAATAGCATAAAAATCAGATAACTGCTGTTAATTATACTTTCCAAATATTGAATTTGAGTTTCGTTAAATATTCTCTAAGTCTAAAAAAGATTGATTGATAAACCAGACTCAAAAGAATGAAACTACAATTTAAAAAATAAACTAAATAACGGGATAAGTATTTAAGTCCATTATTTAAATTTAATGGAATAATTTATCAGTATATAAACAATTTATTTACCTCTTGCGGTATTTACTCTTTAAATAATACGTTTCAAATAAATAAATCTACAAAAATAAAATCAATTAAATTTGAAGAAGCCTTGTTACTAACACTGAGTTTTTATAATGCGATTCGTTTAAAATTACTAAGTTATTATATCTTATTTAGTATACAATTATTCAATCTTTCAGAATAATTTGTAAATCATATCTTAACAGACACTCATGCATAAAATTCTAATTAATTATAAACGTAGGGAGTCCCTCCGTCAAAGTATTTAAAATACTTATTTTTCTCGCGCAAAATGGTCTCATTCCGTATTCTTAATAATAAACCACCCCAAACCTTCGCGAGCATCGGTAAGAAAGGATCAATCTCCCATGTCAACGCTTAATATGCCCAAAAAAAGCTTAGAAATAATCTCCCAATCGACGGTTCCCACCATCGATCAGTGCCTATTGTGTGACATACCCCAGTTTAACCAGTAGCCACATCCGCGCTCAAACTCAAATGCACTCCTCACAATCCGCGACCCAAAAGTGCCCCGGAAGGGTCGCTGTAATAAATGCACTGGGGTGGCCTTTCCATGTACCTGCTTATAACGTTCGTCCATATAAGCGCGTAACGGCAAATCACTGAGCTGCTCTTGGTAAGCCGTCATCGCCGCAGTTCGTGTGACGAGGCACTATTTTCAGGATCATCCCAATGACTTGCATCGCACAAATTGCGAAGCCACAGTATGACACCCTCGCGAGATGGAGTCTTGCCGAGGAGGGTTACTACCGGTCAGGCAATTCCGCTCGATGAATTTATTATGTAATATTTCGACCGAACAATTCGTCCACGAAAACGGGACAACTCATGCCAACCCTCGTTTCGTATTCTCTTTCAACGTGCAATGGGCATAACTATGTCTTATCAAGTACATCGCCTTTTCTTTTAATTGTGTGGACTTTTGCTTTTAGCTGCTTCTTTTTTGATTCCGTTCAATCCGTTCATTTTCGGCGATGTTTACAATCTGTTACGCTCGGCTTATTAGCTCGAGTCTCTTCCCCCTAAATTTGCTAATTCTATTTTTTTTCCTTTGACTTTCTTAATTATTTTTCCCTCTCGTCTGCCGGAGTATTCGTCCTAAATGCCTTAGAGAGGTAACTTCTACATTTTCCTTCGCCATATTTTAATTTCGCTTTCTCATAAACTTCTTCATTTTCTTTTCTCATATACAGGCAGCTCCTCTTTCCCGTCGGACTTCACATCATAATAATCTTTATTATATTTTGCGCCTTTATTCCATTCTCCGGGATTCCGGCACTTTACCCTCTTTCTCTCGGCACGTCACCACACCACCTCTTCGCCACTCGTCCCCCGAGGAAGGGTAGGGGGCAATTTTCTCGTCCAAACATTTCAAGGAAATAGAATGGCCGACAGGTGTACACACCAGGACCTAATTATTGCGGGTTGTGGGGGTGAACTGACGTATTAGCCTTGCAAGTGTCTACCTGCTTGTTTCTACTGTAGCTGATGCACACTTGGGCAAAACTGTTGGGCGGAAAAACGAATGGTCACTCTTCCTTGACTTTCTGCACTGTCTAATTTCTAGGGAAAGCATCGATTCGTTTACCTTTTACAAGAAGTGCAATGCGTATATCGCGTCATCTTTTTGATACAATTATACCTATTCAAACGCCTACTTTTGATTGAATTATGTGCGCTCTTAATGCTCGATAAATTTTTCGACAATGTGCTACCACTAGAAAGCTAGTGAAATTCAAATACATTGGAAAACATAATAATTGAAATAAACGTTTGCGTAGGGTGATATAAAGTATACACTTTTGAATTGTAGAAATTCGAGATGGCGTTAATGTAATATTCTTCTATAGACGCTGCCTAATTTCTTGAAGATTTTAAATATGTAAAATGAAGAAGAGTGAGAGTCCCTTATATTACATGTTTGAATAAATTAGGCTTTGGAAATTGTTTTCATGTTTCGAATAATGACAGAGACTTAGTTAAAGAGAAAATAACTAAGACTTTAATTTAAAACTATAAAATATCATAATTAGAAATGTGTTGCAAATGAATGTTAGATACCAATAGCAAATTTGCTAAATCCATGCTAGACATAGAAATATAATTTCAAATACAATTGTCAAAAAATAAAATTTGAAATATAGTATCAATGATGAAAAAATATGATTACATTAAATTTTGATAAAAATAATTCCAACACTTTGCTGATGGTATCTGCAATAGCAGATTTGTAAATTATCTAAAACCATATTGTATCACTGATGGCTTACAATTTAATAATTTGTCGCGAAAAATTGTGAGAAGATTAAATTTTAGAAAATAACATTTCAATTCTATAATTATAATTAAGATTGAAATAGTGGATTAGAAAAAAATTCTAACAAAAACACACTAAGGTATATAATTCAAATGTAGTGTTAGATCGAACACAAAATATTTTTAATTTAAATTTTTAATTTTTTTTAATTTTTGTGATGCATGAAACCCTGAATATAAGCTACTGTGGTCGAAATATGGAATACGTTATTTAACTGTAGGATGTAGTAAAATTGTTTGAGGATTTTTTATAGAGATTAAGGCCCTTAAAATCAATGTTTTTTAGTGTTTTTTATTTATATTTAAAATTGGGGTCAGTATGGGGGGTACCTCCTACTTAATATAAAAAAATATATTATATAGACATATCTTCTTATACTATATCTCCTTAAATATACCTACTGTCTTATCACGTTAAAAATATATTTTTACTTATTCATTATCTACAGATTACTTGTAACTTCATATAAGCAAATGCGGCTGATGAAACTGCAGAATTCAAATTAAGCTATATATAAGTAAATGAATGCTTCTTCACAAAATTAATTAAACCCCCGTAAAACGGACTACTACGTAAAACCTAGTGCAATAGTCTACAAAAAACTATTGAACCAACAAATATTCGTCGAATTGACGTAACAATAAACAAAAGCTCGGCAACCCTTAAATTTTTCGTTAATTTTCTGTGATCGAGCTCAGCGTAATGGCTGATCGAATTCGAAGTGAAATCGGAATGCAACTCCGCGCGCGCGCTTTTCGTTAATCACTAGCCGTGACGAACGAAATACCTCGTTAGCGAAATGCCCTGGGCATTGTGCGTATAGCTCGCTTGTTCTCTCATTTCGTCTCTCTCTCTCTCTCTCTCTCTCTCTCTCTCTCTCTCTCTCTCTCTCTCTCTCTCTCTCTCTCTCTCTCTCTCTCTCTCTCTCTCTCTTCTCTCTCTCTCTCTCTCTCTCTCTCTCTCTCTCTCTCTCTCTCTCTCACTCTCACTCACACGCTCACTCCCTTTACCTTTATTCATCTGATATCTATCTCTCTCATACTCGCACTCGACGGGTCTGTACATAAATCGGACATTCGCGATTTCGTTCTCGGAGACTATTCACGAAACGACATTGCATATCTCATGGCACTGTACAACGTGAGCACCCGACATTAACGAAATGCTCAATGAGTATTGGGCATCGATCATTAATCCCCTCTACTTCTCGTATCTCTCATTTTATGATGTCCAGCGGCTATGTAATAATCATCACTGCGAGAGATGCATTTCACAAAGGGATGTCACATTACGATACTTAAAATTTACTTTAATTTACAGAGGAAAATGCGAACAGTTATAAAATAAATATAACGGAGGTAATTTTTAAAATACGAAATCGTAGAGCTGTCTAAAGTGTCCTTCGTGTACAAAGCATTGGATTCATAAAAAATGACTGCCAAAGAATTCGTAATTGACAAAGCTAATATTAATACAGCGATCCGAAGGGAGACGAGTCGACGACACGCGTGGAAACGGTAACAGGCTTAATGCCTGAGATAATGAAACAGGGAGGCTGAGCTACGAACCAAAGATCGAAACTGGTCGATCCAACGAAACAGATGTTCTCCCTCTACGCTTTATTCGCGACCCGCCCCCTCAATAATCATGCAGCTTAATGACAATTGATGCACCGAGGAAGTGCAGTCCGCGCATCCGCCCGTCGCCTCTATATCTCGGATAGACGATGTCGTTTCTGCAGCGGCGCGTTATCTTCAATGCGAGTAGGCCTCGGGCGTTCTGCCTCAGCCATTGTCCGATGCCGGGGATCGCCATCCATTCCATTAGATTCGTGATTAGTCTAAATTTTCGAGCGATGTTGCGAATGTCTCCCTTCCAAGATTGCGTCTCGCTTCCCCCCTTCTTCTCCCTCCTGCCCATGTATGCCACCATGAGGCCGCTCGGCGATTGTCGTGACATTAATAACGTCGGGGCTCTGGAAGCCAGTGCAGTTCAAATGATATTTATATCGGGCATTGAAGCCTTGTTGATGGAACAACAATGCACGATGAATATGGGTGACGGAAAATATTATGATAGCTCTATCGATATAGCCACTTAAAATGAGGTACACCTGATAGAACTTAAAACATTAGGCACGATCGCTACACTTATTTAAATTGTTAAAAATTAAATAAAAAATTATTGTAGGCGCACTTTCGTGCAAAATATTTGTAATTGCCTAATATTTTGCTCAAAAGTATCTACAATAATTTTTTTCTTATCTTCTCTTAAAAAAGTGATGACCGGATGTTGTGAAGCCTCGAAAATGTGAACTTGATTGGTTCGTACGTATATGGCGGAATGGCGCTGAAATTCAAAATTTCTAACTTCAAAAATGGAGCCCGGAATAAACAGTAAAGAAAGGAACTTGAGTATTTAAGTAATTCATGAATGAAATTGGTCGAAAAATTTAGGAACACATTTTCTTTTGACGCCTAAGTTCAATTCTTAAAGATTTGAGTTTTCCATTAAACAATTTAATGAAATAAGTATTGTATTAAACCTTTTTAACTGTAGTTTTCATTAATTAAATTTGCTGACAAATTAAATATCGCTATGATATTATTTAAACTAAAAAATCAGAATGTATTATTTAGAAGAACTGGTTAGAAAAAAAAACAGCGTAAAGAGAACATTAAGCGCGCAAAGCGCACTAGATTTTACTAGTATAAGAATAATTATGCTGTTCAAGCACTTCTACTGTACATATTTTGTACAATTTATAAGAAACAGACCGATTACATTGAGGTGTTTTTAAATGAAAAGAGAACTTTATTTTTAATCTTTTCCTTGCAAACACTGATATTTAATTAAGTTTTAACGATTTTTTTGAAACGTGAACATACATATAGTTACCAGTTAAAAATGTCAATAAAAAAATGTATTATCTTATTATCTCACGCTGGATTTTTGTTGTTTTTTTTTTAAAGTGAGGTGCAGGTTATGAAGAGTAATTTAAGCCTGGTGCAATGACATATAAGTCATTGTACTGGAAAAAAAGCTATAACAGGTGGACAAATAAATAAAAATTTAAAATATTTTTGATGGAACAATACTAGAGATAAAGAGCACTGTTGGGTCCTAATAGTGTATAAACAGCTTCAATTACGTGAATACTTAAAGTGTAAAATGTTTCAGTAATCAAAAATGAAGAAAAAAATTTGTATAACTATTATGCTGGAAAGTGTATTTTTTTCAGTTTAACCTAGGCTGGCCCCTTAAAGCAGGATCTCCTTTAACCAGAAGTCATATGTATATATTTCTATTTTTAAAAATAATTCACCCTGAATTTCTATAATCTACAGAAGTCTCAATACACCGTACCCGTATTAAATTTAAATATCCAATCGCAAAATGAAAAAAATACATAAAAATCGGCTAAAAATTCTCCGCCACTGGAGAGGATAAAATATGGCGCGATTATCCGAAGGATAATTCTATTTTTCAGCTAACATGACCACGTCGCGCGTCTCCATCAGTGGAGCCGAGGAGGGTACGGCCCGCGTGTGCTCGACGATGCACACAAAGTTTCGCGAGCTCACGTAATTGAGGGTAATTTCGCGAGACCAATTTGGCCCGAAATTTAAAACCGAAAAATTTGTCTCTCTCTTCCTTCCCTTATCTCGCTCTCTCGAATGTACACGCATACCGTCTGTATTATACACAACCCCTGGATCACACCCCCGTCGCTTTTCCTCTCCCGGGCACACTTTATCTCTCTTCCGACCCACGCTTTAATTTTTCGTTCTCGCATCATTGGGGCTAACCTCGTTTGCAGCTCTAATTTCATTTTCACAGCGGCCCGCCAATCGTGGGACTCAATTTTTTGAGTACAGGGAAGAGACAAACACTCGCCCGGTGGATTTCAATTGGATTAGACGGTCTCGGAGAAAGAAACAACAACAAAAAAAGTTTCGGCGTATACATACAGCGTTAACTCGCATTTACGGTGACAGAGTCGTCCGTGAACTAATGGTAGCAGTGTTCTCTCGGTTCTGCAATGCGAGCGAGATTAGTACATTGAACCATTAAAAAAAAAAGAATAAGCAGTCCGAAAATAAGGAAAATGAAGAAAATATTTCTTTATTTAACCAGAGAAAAAATTACAACCATGAGAACTATATTGCTATAGCTCCTAGTAGTAAATCCTATAGAGGTAAAACAAGTTTACCTGTACATAGGTCCGGCTATACTTAAATTAACTTAAACTTAAAACTAACTTAAACTAAAAATAAAATTTATGTATACATTAAAAGTTTAACAGCGTATAAAGTGTTCAATGTTTAACATATTTAACAAATCGCAATAATTTTTAGCAATTCATAAATTTGCCTTAATCCAATTTTTAAGTTTGTCTTTTATCGCTTGTTTGCTACTGACAATAGATTTCAGTTGTGTTGGGAGATCATTGAAGATTCTTATAGCTACTAAATAACAATTCTTATTGCTAACAGTTTTGTTGTATTTTGGGATGGGGATGCTTTTGTTTCTAGTGTTGGTTTTTCTTTGTATATAACATTCTCTTAAATTATCATAATGATAAGTTAATGCATTTAAAGCGAAAGATTGTTCAATGTTTAGTGGATAATTCCTAATGAAGCTTTTTTTACTAATTATCTTCCACAATCTAGATTGCAGGCTTTGTAATTGATTTAAAACATTTTTATAAGCACCTCCCCATACAAGAATTCCATATGTTGCAATACTGTGGAAAAGCGCATAATATAACATTATTAATACATCTGTTTGCATGAATTGAGAAAATTTAGAAAAAACAATTAATAGATATTTGGTTTTATTGATAATATAGTCAATGTGTTTATTCCATTTCATATTGAAGTCAATATGCAATCCTAAATATTTATAATTTTCTAGTCTTTTAATTTCTTGATTTTCTATCTTTACAGAAATGTCTCGTGGCACACTATCTCGGTAGTTGCCGAAGGTTATATAGATCGTCTTATTAGTGTTTAGAGTTAATTTGTTAAGCGCTAACCAGTTAGCAACATAATTTAAATATTTATTCATTTCTTTTACTGCTAATTCCCAAGTATTTTCAGTTGAAATAATCGCAGTATCATCCGCGTAGGAGACTAAATATGACTTGTTCAACAAGTCGTTTATATACAGTAAAAATAGTAAAGGGCCTAATATTGTACCTTGTGGTACGCCAGTTGTAATATTACGAGAGTCGCTTATTGTATTATTTATCTTTACTGTTTGTTTACGATTTGTGAGGTAGCTTCTCAATAATTCAAGTGGCTTACCTCTAATTCCATGTATGAATAATTTTTGTAAAAGAATTTCATGATCAACTGTGTCGAAAGCTTTGGTTAGGTCAAGAAAAGTAACTATTGTGGGTCTACTTTTATCTAGATTGTTATAGATTATGTTTGTAACAAAATTCAAGGCATCCCTAGTGCCCTAATTTTTTTAAAATCCAAATTGTTTTATTGACAGAATATTGTGTTTCTTAATGAACGAGTATAGCCTACAGTGTATTAACTTTTCAAACATTTTAGCTACGTTTGAGATTAGCAAAATTGGTCTGTAATTATTTAGGATATGTTTACTTCCTGCTTTAAGTATGGGTACTATATCTGCCCTTTTAAGTGCATCAGGCCAAATTGCTTTATCTATACTTAAATTAAATATATGTACTAAAGGCACTAGTATGTGTTCAGATATGATTTTTATAGTTTTAACATTTATGTCATCGACACCACCAGCTTTTTCTTTCATATTTTTTATTATATTTCTCATTTCATTAATGTTTGTCGGATGAATAAATATTGAATTCATATTAGAGGATATATTTATTTGAAATTGATTATCAGGTTTTTTAATTTTCTCACTTAACTTAGGACCTATTTCGCAGAAAAAGTTGTTAAATTTATTAGCTATTTCTTTGGGATCTATTAGTTTATTGTTGGAATCATCAAGTATATATTCTAAATCATATTTTTTAGTGTCATTTTTTCCTAGTTTGCTATTGATTAATTTCCATAGTTGTTTAGGATTGCTGCTATTCTTTAGGAAGTTATTACGTTCATGCCTGTATTTAGTCTCTTTTATCAGTCTCTCTAGTATTTTATTATAAGTCTTGTATTCATTCTTAAGTTGTTGATTATCGGAGTCGTTTCTCCAAGCCTTATATAATTTTTCTTTGTTCTTACATGATATAAGTATAGCACTTATAACCCATTGTTTCCTTGGTTTTTGTTTTTTATTGCTATTTCCTACACTGAGAAAAAAATCTAGTTGAAACATAAGAATATTCTGTTGATTCAACAGACTCAGCGCCATGAACGATGAACAGTGGCATATACTGTTGTTTTGAAGGCGCGACCGGTGTTTTGAAAGCGCGCCTATCGATTCAACATTCATTCTAATGAAACATAAGATTTTTGTTAAAATGAAAGTATAATTCTTGAAATCACAAGAATTTGAGTAAGTTAATTTGAAAGTTATTTTATTGTTGAATGAATTGTTTAATACATCAAATGACAGACAATAACTTTTCAATTAACAGAATTTCTGAGTAAGAGAGATGAGCTCGTCGATCACTTGGCCAAATCGCGCTTCCCTCCCTTTTTCCAATCACGTGGGCCTCTCGAGTCTTCGCTGTCGCGTAGTGTGCTGTTTTACTTGGAGTATGCGCCTAAGTCTACGGTAGGTCTTTATAACCACGTTTCGACGCACGCCGATGAGGCTACCCAGCCGGTATTCCAAATACCGGCTTCTCGGCTTTGTTTTCTTCGAAGCCGCAAAGTGATAATTCGTCTATAAACCGCTAGAAGGCGACTGTTTTTTTTCTGTACCCGCAAGCGACCAGCATTCATGATGGTTAGTATATAAGAAGAAAATAATTCAAACGTACATATGTAACTATGCGTGCGACTACATATAACTGCGATGCGTAATTTAGATTTGTAAGCGTCCTTGCGAGAAAGTGTGTGTGTGATACCGACATATAATATTAATGTGAAAAAACATCGAGTGTGTTCCCGCTTAAATGTGCAGTTGTTTAAGAAACCTTCATAAATTACATTCAGTTTCCAGCAAATAAGTTGCAGTTAGAATACAGCGGCAGAAATAAAAGGCGTTAAGGTTCTGAGAATAAAAAAAAGTTTTAATTTCTTTTTATCAAGATTCGGAAATTCGGTTGAATTATATGTATAGAATGGTTAATTTAAGTGAAATAATATTCTAAACTACAATTACAAGTACTTTGAATCAACGGTATGGGGCGTTGAATCAACAGCATAAGGTTTTAATTTAACAGAACGAAGCTGTTCAATTCAAAATCAAAATTTGTCAAATTGACAGAGTATACTGTTGCTCGCATTTATAGGCACGAGTCTTTTGATCCAACTGAATTTTTTTCTCAGTGTAGTTTGTAACTCGCGGCTATAGACAAGGTGCGAATCCTATTAATAAATAAGTTCATGGCTTTGTTAGGATCACTTTCACTGAGCTCGTCTTACCAATTTATTTTGTCTAGAAATTTCTTTAGTTTTTTGTAATTAATTTTCATTGTATTTTTACTAGTTTCTGTTAATGTGATTTCTTTGTTTAATGTTATAAAAAGGGGAAAGTGGTCAGTGAAAGTGTTTTCAATTTTATAGGTCGTATATTGAAAAGATTCATTTTTTATGAAAATATTGTCAATACATCTTCCTACATTTGGATTTATATCCGACGGTCTAGTAGTACCTGTGAAGCCAGGTGTATACATTCGTTCTAGGAAATTACATAGATATTCTTGACTTAAGATGTCAGTTTCATTTATCTATCTATATTGAAGTCACCTATATATTTCTTTTAACTTTTACAATTGTAACGTTACAATTAATATAAATAAAGATAAACAATAATATATTAATTTATACACTGAGAAAATGTTTTGGAAAAATTACTATCCAGAATTCTAGTGAATATTAATAGAATTTTCGTAAAATTTATAATACAGTATAGTAATTTTTCCAAAACATTTTTCTCAGTGTATATACATAATTTATATTATTTCAATTAATTATTTTAATATAATTTATTGCGGAATTTTGTCGAGCTGCGCGGCACTCGTTTTAAAAAATAGTATACGCGAATCGTGTGACCGCGATTTAAGAACTCGTGGTAGTTCAGCGCCCTCGCTACGCTCGGGCGTGAACTACCACTCGTGCGTGCATCGCGATCCCCTCACATTAGTTGCGTAATATACTATTAAAAATATATCGCCGCCGTCGTCACTTGCAGAATCATTTCCCTTCCTCCCTAAGGAAAATCTTTTGGTTTAGCTTAATAAAGTATTTACCGTAATAAGGGGTATACCTTAAAAAGGGTTGTACCTAAATAATGTACATCACTTATTAAGGAGTACTCGAATAAGATGTATACCTTAATGAGGATTGTACTTTAATCAGGGGAAGCTGCCATAGCAACCGCTAGAGTACGCTGGTAAAAATATTATGTAAAAATTACATGCATTTTTAACAAAAATTACTATACTTTTGAGTAACTCGTATTTCACTAAATTTTAATATTTTGTATAATAAAAATGTAAACTATTAAACTTAAAATATTGTATATTAAGTTTTATTATACTTTATATTAAATTTTGCTATACTGCATAGCAAATTTTGTTATACTGGTATATCTAAATTTTAGTATTTGCGCCTTTACATATTGCCTTGTTACGACTTCGACTTCGAGTTTCGACTTCCTGAAAAACATATTTTTATCTGTTAACAATCGCTTAACACTATTCACTTCATTATTATGAGACACGGAGTTTTGTTCTATGTACATTTACAACGCAGTTATTCACCGTATATCGCAGATTACTTACACACGCATCGCAACCTACACTGATCGCATCCTAGCGGTATGAATAACTTCTTCGTAGTATGTATTTGTAGATATTTATCGACATAAAAACATAACTTCAAACTCTTGTACTGGCGGTAGTATCAATAGAATTTGCTAATCTAAATGCATATATTTGAAACAAAGCCGTCTAAATTTTACTATACTGAATATCAAAATTTTACGATACCGCATACTAAAAAGTACATGTCAAATTTTTGTTATACTGCAGAGTATTATGTATAGCAATACGTACTAATTGTTTATGTAAGTGGATTACAGGCATACTTTCGCGTTGTACATGGGCCGCGGCAACTCGTTGAGTCGTTGTCGGATGCTCGCGCGCACGCCTCGAGGTAAGGCCGCGCAGGCAGTCCGTGCCTGACTCGCATGTGCAAAAAGGTAATTTTCTAAATAAACCCTGCTACAATTTGCGCCCTTAAACATGTGTATTGGAGGACGGGCACGTGGCGTGGAATTTAAAAAGCTCCAAGATTTAAAAAAATAATACGAAATCATACTTTTCGAAAAAATTCAGAAGAGAAAAAAGTTCTTAAAATTAGATAAAAATTTATTTGAAGCTTTTTGAACAATTTTTAAAAATTTTATATGTAAGCAATTTTTACTGAATTCAAAAATTTACACAAAACTAAAATTTGCTGAAAATCGATGCACATTTCGGAAAAAGTGTAAAAAAAATCGTAGAATTCGCCAAGGAATACGCCTGATTTTTTAAGAAGCCTTTTGAGAATTTTTAATTTATAAATAATTGTTTACATGCTACATTTTAAAAAAATTACTCAAAATGATTTAATTAAATTTAGGCGTAAAGTATATACATCGTTAGTAGTTATAGGCCCACTATGGATCGTCACAACAAACCCCCACTCCTCCTCCCAGAGAGGCAATGACCGGAGGAGGAGTGGGGGGTAGACGCTCCACAGTGGGCCCAAACTACTGAGTCATACTGTAGAGAGTGTTCGAAACTGCTGACAACACTTTATTGTACACACATATACACACTTACCATTCTTTATTTTTCCCCCGATGTTCGCTGGTCTCTCTCTCTCTCTCTCTCTCTCTCCTCCCCACACTTACATGAACGGGGACATACACTTTGAGTCAGAGGTGCAGAAGGGGGAAATCCACCTTCTGCACCTATTGCAATAACGCCAAACAATTTTTTGCTCACTTATTTGTAAGTAATATTTTCTGTCGCAATAAACGCAAGCGTCTTGCCGACACACTTTTTTTTCCGCACTAGATATTAACTGCCCCAAGGTACTCGAGGTCGTGGCGGTGGTGGTGGTGGTAGCAGCTATATCCTTATCAAAAAACTTGAGGAAACCTTGACGATACCTTTCCTCTTCCTCGCTGTAGCTATCGGCGTTAAACCCACAAAATTGTGTTGCACTGCTACTGCTGCCAACAGACACTTTCGACGGGGTCGGGGAGTTTTCCCGTCGCAATCTTAAATAGTTCAATATTTCAATCTCCCATTCCCCGACGTATTGAAAGTCTTGTAATGATTCGATAGCCGTATTAATATTCATTTTTTAAAATAAGCCCGACAACTTCCGGAGATGCTACTCACCCGGGAGCATCCTCGCAACTGAATTAATATTTTTTAACGCTGACACGAGCGCACGGTAAGTTGCAGCTGTGTGCGAGTCTGCTGATCCTTACAGTCCTCGAGAAAGCTCCAGAGATGCACGTGATGTCTCGAGGTCAAATCAAACGCTGCATTTTTTTTTTGTTGATATGCCGTACAAATTATAGCTTAATTCTCACGCTGAGACGTGCACACGGGAAGATGCAGCTGCGCTCGAGTCTGCTGATCCTTGCAGTTTCGAGGAAGCTCCATGAGTATTGTTTTTTAAGTAATATAAAATGCTGAAGAGTATGTACTGATGACTAACAACCATCTGCATCTGATATCAAATTTTAAGCTGATTGATACGAAGAGATCATATCTCTCGAGGCAACTTTCTTCCACGAAAATGAAAAGAAAATAGGGGTATATAGTGCTGACCGAAATGCACCCAAATATTCCACAATCCCCTCTCTTCTCTGTAAAAATCTAGCTCTTTAAATACAGCAAAATCCACAGCGTTAATTTTCAGTTCACAAGTGATCTTAAAGACAGATAGTCGTTACTTATTTGAAATGGATATATCCAAAAGTCATGCACACAGTGTTCTTGCTTGTACTCTACGTGTATGTGTGGAGCGAGACCCATTTATTAAAAATATTGCTAAATATATGAGAAAAGAAAATTTAAAATTATTATCAAAGGAGGTGTTATTAAAAAAATTAAAAAGTATTTTGTCACATTGTGCATTAAGCACACTTAATTATCTATTTAAACGTGGACTGTTTAATAATAAGTGTGTTCTATCAATGGTTGTGGAAACAATTCATCGTAGGAATTATCAACAACATGCATCGATACAAGAGATACTATTACAGCATGGTAAGTCTTTTTCTGATAAATTAATTTACGATCTGCTTGAGATATATCGACGAATTTTTAACTATATTTACATTACATACCCTTCAGTCTATCCCAATTTGAAAAATTAAAAAATTTTGAAAATTACCGAAATTTAAATTCTGTAAGTGGCCGAATGAGTCATGTGGCCTGGGTGATAAGACCTGGTCGAGCACTCGTCTCGCTTGCTCTTATCTCACGTTCACTCGATCTCACCCATTTACAAAAAATAATGTTCTTCAATTCTAATCGAATCCTCAATTTGACTTGAAATTTAGATTCTTCGGTTCGCGATCTACGATCCATTAAAAAATCATCGTTATCGCTTCAATAGAAAAAAAAGTTAATAATAATTGTGAAAGCTAACTTTTTATTAAATAAAGATATTTTGACGATTTTTTAACAGAAGCTTCACCCTCAGCTCTTCGGTCGATCTCAGCGCGAAAAATTAAAAAATTTTGAAAATTCCCGAAATTTAAATTCTGTAAGTGGCCGAATGAGTCATGTGGCCTGGGTGATAAGACCTGGTCGAGCACTCGTCTCGCTTGCTCTTATCTCACGTTCACTCGATCTCACCTATTTACAAAAAATAATTTTCTTCAATTCTAATCGAATCCTCAATTTGACTTGAAATTTAGATTCTTCGGTTCGCGATCTACGATCCATTAAAAAATCATCGTTATCGCTTCAATAGAAAAAAAAGTTAATAATAATTGTGAAAGCTAACTTTTTATTAAATAAAGATATTTTGACGATTTTTTAACAGAAGCTTCACCCTCAGCTCTTCGGTCGATCTCAGCGCGAAAAATTAAAAAATTTTGAAAATTCCCGAAATTTAAATTCTGTAAGTGGCCGAATGAGTCATGTGGCCTGGGTGATAAGACCTGGTCGAGCACTCGTCTCGCTTGCTCTTATCTCACGTTCACTCGATCTCACCCATTTACAAAAAATAATTTTCTTCAATTCTAATCGAAACCTCAATTTGACTTGAAATTTAGATTCTTCGGTTCGCGATCTACGATCCATTAAAAAATCATCGTTATCGCTTCAATAGAAAAATTAAAATTTTTTTTAAATGATAAGGGATATAAATTTTTTTGGACAGCTATACAAGAAATGAGTGATGACGTCGAGGGTGATGATGTTATATTAAATTGTGAAAGCAATATTGATAATGAAGAAGAAGAGAACCTTCGTGTTATGGAGGAGGAGGAGAGGTTGCAGACAGACCTACACGTTGAGGAGGAGGAGACAGGTTCATCATCATCGTCATCATCATCGGCAACATGCAGCACATGTTCCTCCACCGATGAAGAAGAAGAGACGGAATGTAAGTTGAACGCTTATACAAAGCATAGATTCATTTTATTTTTATTGAATGGATTTTTTTTATTTTACAGTTTCCTTTTTACAGAGTGGACAAGGAGTATCAAGACAGGATGTTCAAGAAGAAGTTTTGCCCAATTTTATAGTTGAGGAAGAGTCATCTCGGTTGTATAGAAGATTTGGAATGGAAGGTATCGAAATTCAAGGTCGGATTCCCGCCCCACCTGAAGGTGCTAATATTTTCGAGTGGTTAGAAGGATGTATGAACCGGCTACACGCCCGCCTCACTGCAGGTCGTGATCCAACAGATTTTATTGGTTTAACTATAGAATCTGATCATTTCAATCAAGGAGGTTTATGGCTATCTTTTCGACTCATCGAAAATTTTGATGTAGATGACTTGTGGCAGATGATATTTAGTGCGGTCCAGAGTGCCAGTAATTTTAACATTGACGATTCTTTGATAATTAAATGTGCATTAGTGAAAGATGTGAGAGGTCAAGGACGTGTACGGTTAACGGAAGAATGCGTGAACAAACGCTCGATTTTAAAAATTCGTAATGATGATGATCTATGTCTACCACGGTCTCTTGTCGCTGCGACTGCATACAGTATTAGAGGTCAGATAAGGTCGGGTGATTTACATAAATATTGGAATAAAATCCGTCAATGGAACAGTAGTTTTCAAAAACAAGAGGCTCTGAAACTTGTCAATATGGCACAAGTAACGATCCCCCCCGACGGCTGTGGAATTCCGGAAATACATCAGTTTCAAAATTTTCTTGCTAACCATGGTATAGCTATAGTGATATACTCATTTCATACCTTTGGTACGGGCAGTTTACCTCTTCACGATGGGACAAGATTCGTAATAGATATTTACGGAAACATACTTCACACACTTCGAATAATGTATTACGAAAATTCGAATCATTATGAGCCGATTCTAAATTTGGTGGGTGCATCAGGAAGCAAAGGATATTGTATACCGTGCAATAAAAGTTATAAACGTGTAGAAGATCATAGGTGCTCTAACCGTTGTTATAAGTGTTTAAAAACACCAATGTGTGATAGTACTCAAAATCAAAGGAAATGCGATCAATGCTTTAGGTATTTTTTTGGTGCTGATTGTTTTAAAAATCATTTAGCGCAAGGATCCTTTAACAGAACAAGAACATCCGTAAGTAAGGCAATTAAAATTTGCCAAACATGTCACAAGACTGTACGATTGTTCAGTCAATCAATGCGTCACGAATGTGGGAAATCTTTTTGCTCTGTGTGTAATGAAAATTTGTCAGTTGGTCACTTATGTTACATGCAGCAATGAACAAACTGCATCCGGTTATGTATTTAATTTTGAAAAAGAAATTGTAAAATATTGTAAACAAGATGTAAACATTTTAAGACAAGCCTGTTTAAATTTTCGATCGAATTTCATGAAATTTAATGTAGATCCATTCGAAGAATGTGTTACTATAGCCTCTACCTGCTTACGTGTGTACCGAAAAAATTTTTAAAAAAGAATCAAATAGGCATAGCTCCAGTAAGAGGTTACCGAATGGCGGATAATCAATCTAATAAAGCAATTCAGTGGTTATACTGGATGGAGCAGGTTTTAGCTCGAACTATCATTCACGCTGGTCGGGGTCGGGAAAAAACACTTATAGAAGGTATTCGTGTCGATGGGTTTTGCGAACCTGAGGTAAATGAAAATCATAAGGGTGTCGTTCTTCAATTTCATGGTTGTTTCTGGCATGGCTGTCCTCGTTGTTTTAAAATGAATAGAGATGAACCTTTTACATGTGGTGAATCAATGGATGATAAATATGAAAAAACTTGTGCTATTAGCGAAAAAATTAAGGCAAGTAACTATCAACTAATTGAAATGTGGGAGTGTACCTTTAACCGAGAAATTTCAGAAAATGTCGACTTAAATATATTTATAGAGAGAAACGTTGAAACGATCAATCGAAAGCCAATAAACCCACGCGATTCCTTCTTTGGAGGTCGTACAGGTAATACTGTAAAAATCTACGAGTGTGAAGATAGTGAAAAAATTAAGTACGTCGATGTATGTTCATTATACCCGTATATTTGTAAAACCGGTAAATATCCGATTGGTCATCCTCAAATATATATTGGTAATGAATGTTGTGAATTATTAGGAGATCATTTTTTAGATATTTCTAACATTACAGGCCTTATCATGTGTGATATCCTCCCACCTCGTAACCTATACCATCCAGTTCTACCTGTCCGGATGCATGGAAAATTAATCTTTCCATTATGTCGCTCATGTTGCGAAGCGATGATTCAAGAAGATTGTCCTCATGATGATCCGAACGAGCGAGTATTGCACGGTACATGGGTGTCAGAGGAGATAAAACGGAGTGTAGAGTTGGGATACGTAATTAAAGATGTTCAAGAAATTTGGCAATATGAAATGACTCAGTACGATGCTCAATCAAAAGACGGTGGTATATTTGCCTCTTATATTGATGAATTTTTCAAACAGAAAACCGAAGCCTCCGGATATCCTCCAGAATGTGTCAGTGAGGAAGATAAGGAGAGATACATATACGGCCTTGAAAGATCCGAAGGTATACAGTTAAATAAAAATAATATCACTTTTAACGCTGGGTTGAGATCCGTAGCGAAATTGTGTTTAAATTCTTTATGGGGGAAATTAGGGCAAAAAGAAAATATGCCAAAAACGGAGGTGGTAACAGAAGCCAAAAGATTAAATGATTTACTCAATACCCCAGAAATTGAGATCACTGGCGTGCTACCAGTTAACGATGAGATATTGTACGTCGGGTGGAGGTATAGAGATGACACGTTCTTCTCGAGCCCTACCAATAGCGTTGTTATCGCAGCGTTTACGACAGCTCAAGCTCGATTGAAATTATTTGATTATTTAAATGAACTAGGTTCTCGAGCATTATATTATGATACAGATTCAGTTTTTTATGTAAGCAAAGATGGAGAACCCGATTTACCTGTAGGCAGTATGCTGGGTGAGTTAACAGATGAGTTATCTGAATATGGTGTCGGGAGTTTTATCACCTCTTTCATTTCCGGTGGTCCAAAATTTTATGCATACAAATTTAAAACGTCTACAGGTGACGAAAAATGTGTATGCAAAGTAAAAGGTATAAGGCTGAATTTTGTCAACAGTCAAAAAATCAATTACGATAGCATACGCGACTTGGTGACTGGTTGGGGTAATGAAATTACTCTATCGTCATCCGCTATTCGAAGATCGGCTTTCCATGAAGTAATGACAGTTATCGAAAAAAAAAACTTGCAAGCCTGTTTACGGAAAGCGTCGATTTATTGGGTTGGACAAAAGTTATCCATACGGCTACAAAGTGGGTGAATAAAAGGAAAAGGAGGAGGGGATACACAAATAAACAGAGTAGTAGTAGTGACGGTGGTGGTGGAACTACGAATCAGAAGCTTTTATTGAAAAAAGAGGAGTGGGGTAGGGTGGGGGCTGTTGCAAACACAGCTTTTTATGAATATAAATTCCCGTCTCGGCGACTAGATTCAGTCATACGATAGTGGAAATTGCAATTAGATATCACATTTAACACAGTTTAAGTTTGAATATGGAGCAGATCAACGCGGTAGCGAAAACTCCTTTTTCATATCCACCCACCAGAAGTTTAAAAGATTTAATTGTAGATAAACGTTATTACGTTAACTTTATAAGAAAAGCTAACACCAAATATGGTACTAAAGTATTGTTAACGCTTAAAGAAGATATTTCATCAGAGTCATCGGAATTCTCATTGTTTCTGCCCAGCAGGATAAATAAACTACTTATCAGTGATACGAACGTCTATAACAACTTTGAAAAGGATATCACTACGAAGAACGTATATCTCAAGTATCTTGCCAATGGAGAAATGGAATTCAAAGAAGAAGAAGAAGAAGAAGAAGAAGGATCGAGAAGGAGGGAATAAATCATCCACCCATGCAGTACAACTAAATCCGAAAAAAGAAGAAAAAAAAATTGTGCGGTTTAGTGATAAGGTGAAAATTCAAATAATGTATGTATGGGGGTTTGCAAGTCGTACAGCACGAGTTGGTATGTGGGAGGAGGATGCTCGCGATCGAGAACGATTTAATATGAGAATACAAAGAATTGAGAAAATTATAGGTTATGTATTTAATCTGAAATATGCTGAATATATAAAAAAAAAGTTGTAATTGAAAGCGTTTTAACATAAACATACAAAAAAAAATAATATGTGAAAATTATTGTAGATTATGTATTTACTTTTAAAAGATAAATGAATAAAAAAAACATATATATATTTTTGTCTTCTCTCTCTTTCCTTCCCTCCCACTCCTCTGCACAACATATGATAGCAAATAAGATATTATTTATATTAAAAAGTAACATCGCGCTGTTAAAATATTAGTCTTCAATATGGATACGCGTTGGAAACATCCGTGGACGTCGATGCTTTGCGGACCAACTGGGTGTGGTAAAACTGAATTTGTAAAAAAATTCTTAAAATACATTGATCGTATGAGTGATACTAAATTTGACCGTATTATTTTTTATTATGCTGAGTGGCAAGCGGGTTACAGGAATCTCGGTAAAAATATTGAATTTCGCGAGGGACTTCCTAGAAACGAGGATTACTCAAGTGATCCAAGACCGAAACTACTGATTCTCGACGATTTAATGCGGGAGTCTTCTTCGAGTAGTGCTATTGTGAATTTATTTACAAAAGGCAGTCATCATAATAACCTTAGTGTAATTTTTATAACTCAAAACATTTTTCATCAAGGTAAAGGACAGCGCGATATATCGCTTAATGCACAGTATATTGTAGCATTTCGAAATTTACGCGATCGTACACAAATAAAACATCTTGCGCGTCAATTGTGTCCCGAAGATCCGCGCTTCTTACAAGAGGCATACTGGGATGCCACCTCCCGAGCATTTGGCTATCTTTTGTTTGATTTGAAGCAAAGAACACCGGATAATTGTCGATTTCGTGCTTGTATCTTTCCCGACGACGAATTCCACTACGTATATATTCCTCGAAGACCGATAAAAGCCGCTGACCCTTGTAATGAGCTTTCAGTTCTATCTTTATGATGGCGGGAGGGAGTCGCAGGATTATTAGTCAAAAACACACTGACATATTACGTGCGTTGTATCATCTCAACCCAGAACAACGAAAGGCACTTCTTCAAAAAGCAGACACAGCACTTATTAGATATATTTGTGAGTGTGCTCTAAACGTGCTTCAAGGTAATATACCACTTACAAAGACTACTAAATCACGGTTACGTAAACACGCTACTGTTTTAAGAAAATTGGCTAATTCTTCAGATAATTTCTCAAATAAAAAGAGAATCATCGTTCAACACGGAGGTTTTCTCCCCCTTCTTTTGGCACCTTTAATCGGGACTGTTTTATCAAATTTAATTTCCAAATAAAAAATAAAAAATAAAAAAAAATGGAGCATGCAAAGAAGATGGTTTTACTGCCGAAGGAAAGCGTGGATCGCTTACAAAACCTGTCGATTCATGGAAAATTAAATTCTGTTCAAACTCCGGGGACAACAATGAGTAGACTCGATGCTGAGATGAACGACATCTTGAATTCTGTGGATAGTGTAAATCAACGTGAAAAATGGGAGCAGTATTCTCAGGTGTTGCAGAGATATCTACATTTTAAGGATTCTGACAGTAGACATAAGAAAAATGATGAAGTGAAAAAGATGGATGAGGACGAGGAGGATGAGGGGGAGGAGATCGGTGACACTGCTGACCCCGCAGATCAAATGGATGCACGCATCGTATCCAGTGTTCCGGCAAAATACAATGATAAAGCAAAGCACTTGTTAAGGTATCTAAGAAATTTCAGCAGAGTTAGTTGGGGTGCTGATGGAAAAATTTTTATAGATGGCGTTTTGATTCGAAAAGCAAACATTATTGACCTTATAAACGATGCAATGAGGGAGAGAAAAAAGATACGGCCACCTGCAGGGTATCCTCAGTTTGCCACAGCTCTTCGAGAAGCAGGTGTGCCTCGAGAATTTATCGGAAACACTCGAGTCTTGCAGTTTATGGACACTTCATTTTCAACTTCATCACCCAAGCTTAATAAGTCTAATTTATCGGAGAGAACTTTGAATAAAAGTGTAAGTGGTGCCAGCGAATACGAAGATCCTATCGGTAGCGATAGTAATAGGGATTTTGAAAACGTGCCGGTTGGCGACACACCCGTCCCTAAGAAGAGAAAGCGTACTGATCCTATCAAGTCTAATTTAATACAATGGACGAGACTGAGCAACAAAGTAGTAAAAAAAAAAAGTAAAAGTTGATAATGAAGAAAGTGTTTTGGATGCTCTTGTTGATCTGTTACCTTTTGAAATGCATGTACCAGGATACAAATTTTGTGGACCTGGCACTAACCTGTCAAAACGAGTCAATAAAGGAGATAAGGGGGTCAATCCTTTAGACGAAGCTTGTCGTCAACATGATATTGCTTACAGTGACAAAAATACAAATCGTCGTGAAGCCGATCGTAGACTTGCTGAACAAGCATTTTCTCGTATGCTAGACGGTGAAACACCACCCGATGAACGCACAGTAGCAATGATGACAGCATGCTGTATGGTCAGTAAAATCACATTTGAGAAATTTTTTACTCGTATTAAAAAAGCAATAAGAAAAAGTGATAAACGAAAAAAGAATAAGATTGTTAAAAAATTGAAAAAATGAATACCGTGCTAGCACAGCTATACTACGATACAGAACGACCCGAGGCTTACGCGGGTGCTACTAATATCTTAAAAAGTACTCGTAAAAAATATCCCCCAGGAGATGTGACTGCGTGGTTGGAGAGTCAGGATGCTTTTAATCGACACAGATATGTTAGACGAAGATTTCCTCGACGACATTACAATGTTAAAAATATAGATGATGTGTGGGAGGGAGATTTAATGGATGTCAGATCGATCAAATCTTACAACAGTGGTTACACCTACATACTTGTAGTTATCGATGTATTAAGTAAATTTGCCTGGTTAGAACCTGTAAAGGACAAGACATCTAAAAATGTTACAAAAGCGTTTGAACGTGTTTTGTCGCGTAGTGAAAAGCGTCAACCTGTGTGTTTTCAAACGGACAAAGGTAAAGAGTTTATTGGTAAAGAACTGCAAGAATGTTTAAAAAGAAAAAATATCACATTTAGAGTTGTTCGTAGTCCTGATACAAAAGCATCGGTAGCAGAAAGACTCATCCGAACTATTAAAGAACGAATATGGCGATATTTCACGCATAAAAATACTCGACGTTACATTGATATTTTGCAAAAAATTGCCGAAGCTTACAACCATAGTAAGCATTCGAGTATTAAAATGGAACCAGCAGCTGTCACCATTTATAATGCTAATGTTGCTCGAAAAAATTTGTATCGTCGGTACATGCAATCTGAAAAAATCAACAAGCCTAAATATAGTGTCGGTGATTTGGTTAGAGTCAGTCGTGCAAAGAACGTTTTCGCGAAAGGATATGAAGGGGGCTGGACTTTAGAGTTATTTAAAATTTCACGTATCTCGCTAACAAGACCACCTGTAGTCTACTATTTAAGAGATCTAGATGATGAGGATATCGAAGGGTTTTTTTATGAAGAAGAATTGAGTAAAGTGAGAAAAGATTTGAATATCGATGTATTCGAGGTGGAAAAAATCGTAAAAAGCAGCGGAGTTGGTGCAAAGAAACAATATCTCGTTAAATGGAAAGGCTATCCAGATAAATTTAATTCTTGGGTGCATGCAAATCAAATATCCAAATTACAATGAAGGATGATTTTTATGTGGTGCTGCCTAGCAACAGCAGCTCACAGTTTTTTCCAGAAAATACGACAACACATTTTATTACACAACTACCACAGCAAATACGTCTTCAAGGAGTGTGGAGTGTTGCCGTCACAGAAATTCAAATACCAATAACTTTTCAACATATATCAGCCAGTCTTCAGGAGAGAGAAGTCATTGTGAAACGAGTACCTCGTACTATTGTTGAGAGCAACGAAGTGAGAACAGCGGTAGCAGCCTCATCGACTTCTCATTTAAACCCAGGTGTTTACAAAAATTTAGAAAGTGTCTTAGACAATATTAATAATTTACAAGGTGTTAAGGGGCATCTTAATTTTGTACTTGAGCGTAGTGGTTATATTTCAGTGAAATGTGTATGTACTTTACAATCTTGTCAGGGTCTGGATCACTACCTGCAATTACCGGACAAAGTAAGTAAAATTCTAGGGTTTGAAATGAAAGATAATTGCTTACGTGTGAGCAATAGTGAAAAAGGAGGAGGCGTAATAGTCGGAAATCACCCCGCAAATTTAGCCAACGGGTTGCCATCAATATTGATGATTTATGCTGATATTTGTGAACCATATGTTGTGGGTGATGTACAAGCACGATTATTGAGGGCTGTTACTTTAAACATGGATGATTACGCATACAACAGTGTTAAAATGAAGAATTTTTCACCGCCTATGTATATACCTTTGTTATTCAATGCTTTTCAGACTATTGAAATAGATATAAGAGATCAGTTTGGTAAATCTATACCATTTGATTTTGGAACGTTAACAGTAACGCTTCACTTTAAACGCATCGATTGAAGCAAGGAAAGAAATGGACTATTACGAAGCATATTTTGTCTCTCAGATTGGTGGTAGCGGGGGTGGTTATCACCGTGGTGGTATTGGTCCAATTTTTGTAGGTTCCCCCCACCAGAGAGGACATGGCGGTATAGGGAGCTTCCTCGCTGGACTGTTCCGCAAAGTTCTCCCTCTCTTTAGTCGTGGTGCAAAAGCTGTGGGAAAGGAGGCTCTACGAACCGGAATGAATATAGTGTCGGACGTTACTACTCAAAATACACCAATCAGAGAATCGTTTAAAATCGTGTCAGAGAATCGGGTGAAAATCTAAAAAGGAAGGCTGAGCAGAAATTAGATAAATTGATGGAGGGGTCGGGATATAAAAAAACGAGGTATCTCTCTCTGGCTCAGTCTGATGGTATAAGTGGTGCTATAAAGACGAGGAAGAAGAAGAAGAGGATAAGCCGTAAGACCACCAGACCGAATAAAAGTACTAGAGGTGAAAAACGAAAAAATCGAGTAATCAGCAAAAAAGAAGAAGAAGAAGAAGAATCCTCGTACCACTAGAGACATCTTTGGATAAAATAAAATGGCTTTCTTACATACACAATCGTGCGAATGTATGAAATCTGAATTGTCGTTATTTGATATACCACCAACGCAAACTACGAATAGAAGGTTCCAATTGGGTTCAGTAGAAACCTATATCTTCATTAACTAATGATTCACCGATAGAATTTGTGATTCCTGGAAATGGTGAGGACTATCTTGAATTTGACGCATACCTTACTGAATGTCCGTGTCCACCTTGAAGTCTAATGTTTGAGCCGAAGAAATTACCCCGAAGGTGTTTACTCAAGAAATAGTTTGAGCAAAATATTGGACCCGTTAAACAACTTTATGCATTCCATGTTCAGTCAATTGGATATTTTTTTTAATCAAAAACCTGTGTCTCCACCTAACAACGCATACGCATATAGAGCATACATCGAGACTTTGCTCAATTACGGTCCAGCTGCTAAGAAATCACATTTGACAAGTGTGCTGTGGTATGATGATACGCCTGGTAAAATGGACGATACAAAGGAAGAAAATGACGGATTGAACAAACGTCGTAAGTGCTTAGGTGTTAGTAAGACTATTGATCTGATTGGTCATCTTCACTCTGATGTTTTTAATCAAGAAAAACTTTTACTAAACGGTGTAGAAGTAAGATTGCGTTTGGTGAGATCACGCGATACCTTTTCTCTCATGGACACTTTTGAATGTTTTTCTATACATATAGATGAGGCTAATCTTTTAGTTAGACGCGTTAAAATAAATCCTGGCATATTATTAGCTCATGCTAAAATGCTTTCTAAAACAACAGCCAAATATCCACTCACGCGTGTTGAAGTTAAAGCTATATCACTTAATAATCGAGTTCTTAGCCAGACATTAGATAATATTATTCTAGGACAGGTGCCTAAAAGAATTATTATTGGGTTTGTCAAAAATCAAGCTTATAACGGTGACCGAAAACATAACCCCTTCAACTTTCAGCATTTCAATATAAATTCTTTGACTTTATTTGTCGATGGTGTGCAAGTACCTTCTAAAACTCTGCAACCAGATTTTACAAATAAAAGGTTGTACGTTGATTCGTATCATACACTATTTTCAGGAAC